>JAJTUV010002370.1:112500-149618 GCA_021653895.1 Mastomys natalensis | reverse complement strand
TTTGATAATACTACCCTTAAAATCTCTTTTAAAGTGTTTGTGTGCTAATTCTTTCAAGCAGCTCTCAGAGCTGACGAATCCCCCCATGGCATAAGAGAATTACTCAAGACACACTCCACCCAAAAATATTGCCCTGAGAACATGCAAGAAGTGGCAAGATGGCTTCATCAGATCTGTACTATGCTCATTGCCAGAGAGAAAAACCCAGAGAAACACAATCATGTATGATTTGATGCATTACAGTGTCCTCTTTTACCTGTTTTCTCTCCCCCAACAAGCTCACAGCAGTATACACATGAGATACTTTTGTATGATTCTGCTTTCTACCAGAGGGTGTTATGTCTTTTCACATCAAGTAACTTTTGATGCGACTTGACTTAGGTGCTCTGTAACTCAAGCCAATTAATAGAAACACTCAGAACTGCCTTGGTAGACTGTGGATGTAGAGCTGGGGTTCAGGGCAGCAGGCAGCTTTTTTGGCAATTGCTTCAATTCAGTAACCAGCAGTGACAAGAGGTGAGTTCCCCTCATGACGTGTGAGAACGCTCTACTTACTCTTTTACTCTCTGTGTTCCTAGGTTACCTGGTCAGGAAAGCTGTGCATGAATCTTTCAGTTGCAGACATTTTAAATAGTCGTATTTTATGCCTCTGATTATTAACAAGGTCTACAACAAGATGAGACCCATAGCTCCTCGTTCATCATTATGAGGAGTTTTAATTTCAAGTTGACAACACTGTGGCATTTAATGAAGCATGTGGTCTTTGTACTAGGAGGCCTCTGTGTGATTGGACAGGTTACATGCTGGTGAAACTGGCCCTGTGTCTGTACCTCAGGCACAGATTGCTCTCAGGCTTGGAATCATATGCAGGGGTGTACATCTTGTCTTAGAAAATGTACCCTGCATGATGGTGCACATTTCTGATGATGGCTTATCGTGCCAGACACAAGAGGGAGAAGAGGAACATCATTATAGCTGCATTCAGGGATATTTCAATCGGTGCTGATTGCTACTTCTCCTTAAAGCACAGCAATTTGCTGCGCAGATTCTGTAGTGGCGAGAACAGCACCCACTGCCATTTCCTACCTCTGTCTACCTCCCTCTCCTCCCTGCAACAGTGCTTTTATTCCTTTCCTTCTGTTTTGGATTGGCACATAATGCTTGGGGTCAAAAGATTGCCTCCCTTACATTTTACATCCCTACTTTTCTTCTGAAATGAATCTCCTGGCTTCATTTTCTTTATTGGTCTTCCGTACAATGACAGCCGCCGCACACTGCCCAATTAATTGGTAGAATTTATGAACTCCAGGAACTGACCTCTTTTCTTTGAGCTGTAAGGTGTGTGTGGATGTGAGTGTGTGTGTGTGTTTTATGTACATCTCCATCCAAACACATTTTGTAAGCTGCAAATGAATTAGAACAAAGCCATTTGCTACATAAACACATGGCTTTGCAATTTGCTGAAATTTCCAAAAGTGCAGTGTGCATAAAGCAGGGGAAGAAATAAAAAAGAAAGAGAGAGAGAGAGAGATAGAGAGAGAGAGAGAGAGAAAGAAAGAAAGAAAATGGAAACAAAAGAGACCTTGCAGACCAAATATTTTCTTCTTCAAATAGATTTGAATAATGGATTCAGATCTTCATGTTTCAAAACAAGTTAAGTAAAAGTGCTTTAAATCCTAAAAGATTCCGTCCATGAATTAGGTTCTGGGTCCTCTCAGAATTGACAACATTTTAACACCAGCTGGCACCAGACATCCTGCATCACACAGCCTTTGATGCCTCTGGATATCTAAAAAAGAAATTACCCAATTACGATGTAATGGCTCTCCAGCCTTTCCAGTCTAGGAATGAGAGAAAGAGTATTTACAATCACAGCGCACAATAATTTTATCCTGTTACATCAAATCAGCAAAGCTAAGTTAGCCCTGCCCTGTTGAGGACAGCTGCATATGCATGTGAAGACAAGATATCAGGACTGAGGACCAGATGGAGCTGAAGGCCAGGGAGGTTGAAGGAGGAGTTCACTGGACATAGGCTTGGGATGAAGAGGTCTGGGATGGAGTGATGAAGTAATTTATAGATAAAATACCTGCCCCCCAAGAAGAATCTGCTGACAAAAGTAATGTATTTCTAAGGGTGAGCATGGTCTAGGCCAGAGAACAGGTATTTTGTGCAAAATTAATACATACTAATTTTAAGAGATCATAATGTTTGGGGTGGTTCTCAGATACTTGCTTTTAATCATTTTTAATTTTAGTGTGCTTACCTGAAGAAATCCATTTCTCTTTTGAAACATGAGTGCTTCTCAAGTATATAAAGGTCAAAGGATTCAGATACTACTGAGGCAGGGATTTCTATTCCTCCAAAGACCAGGCATGAGGTGGGCATGTGGGCATGTGGCCTAGAGATTTTTCAGGCCCTCATCTCCTTCCTATCCTTGCCTACCTGCCTTAAGGGATCACAAAACTGGGAAGTAGAAGAGACTTGAAGCCTCCTGTACAACGGAGACTTTCAGTTTTTCTGTTTGATAAGAACAAGAGCAATCATTGGTCTGGATACAAAGCATCCACTAATCCTTGTTCTTCCCATCTGCCTCCTCCACCCTCCTAACCCCTTCCCCCCAACTCAGGAAGCAGAGAAAATTCCCCAACCCCCATCCCCACCTCACCTCCCACAAAGATGGACAAAAGCTAAAGTCTTTATTTTTTTATTTTTATTTTTTTAAAAACTACAGCAAATGAACATTTATTGAAAACAGCAAGCTTTCAGTAGGGACAAATCAGCTGAGATGGTAACTGCTCAGAATGATGTGTATAAAAGCCTCAGCGAAAGAAATCCAACTTGAAACACATCTGCCCACAGAGGACAGAAATAACAACAGAACCTAACAGGGAGAGCTGTGCGCCTAGACCTGCAGGAGCACAGACCCAGTGCTGACTGCATAGCCTGCCTGGGCCCCAGGGTGAAGGTCACACTTGTCCTCTAGGACAATGCTCCAAGCAGTGTGCAGTCTGGTAGGACCTCGAACCATAGACAGTTCCCAGTCACTCCACACCAAGCACATAAAGACCCTGACTAGCCCTGTGTTCCCCATCTAAATTCCCACTAACTAGAAGTGTGCAGCAAGACACCATAGCTGTCAGAAACAAAGCACGCTGCAGGTGTTGGCAGGTGAAGCACCCCACAGAAGGAGTGAAGGACAGATGTGCGTGTTCTGCTACAGCAGTCCCTGCTGCCACCCGTGTGCCTGCTGTCTTCTCATCGGCCCGTCCGTATGCTGCTGAGATCTGGGCAAGGCGGCTCGAGAGTTTCCTAATGTTTCCCAAGGCCTCTGGATTCAGCTGAGCAATATCAACCCTCTGCAAGTCACTGGCCAGTAACCGCAAGCTCGCGCCACCACCTATGGGCACACTAAGGGAGATCTCTTTGCTGTCTGCGAGAGGGCTGCCGTTGATGGAGATGTTGTAAACCTGCTCTTTGGCTGCTGGAGTGCGTAGCCCTGGAGTCTTGAAGACCCGGGAATCAAACCTAGGTGTCATGCCTGGGGTTGGTTTCACCAGGGACGGCTCCAGCCTGCTCATAGCTGGTGTCACAAAGTCATGGCTTAACCTTTTGCTTCGACTTCTTCCTCGAATGGACTGGGCTCTCTTCTTAGACAGAAGGCATCTTTTGACTCTTGCAGATCGAAGATTCTTATGGCTCTTTCTTCTTCTTCCTCCTCCTTCTTCTTCTTCTTCATCTTCTTCCTTTATTGCTTCATCCACCTCGATTACCTTTTGCTTTTTAACAGACTTCAAAGGTGTCTGAATAGCTTCAGCTGTTAAATTGTTTATTTCTGTGATATCTCGATCAGCTGTTGCTGCCTCTTCCAGGGCCTGCTTGTTTCCTCCTAGGGCGAAGTAGTCAAGCCAGTTCATAACCTGCAGCGCCTTGGGGAGCCGAAGGACCTCGATGTTGTAGAGATTTTCCACCTCTTTGAGGAGGGTCTGTCTGTCGGATTCAATCTGCTTGATTCGAACTTGCACCTCGCGGTCGAAGTCTTTCAGGAAGGAGGCGAGCTTCCGGCTCCACAGCGTGTTGGTTTTGGTCCCGCGGCTGCTGCGTTTCTTGGAAGGCATGGCGCCAGGGTGTGTCGAGCGAGGGGTCGAGCTGCCGGGTCAACGACTGCGGGCCCCAAAACACAGACTCGGAAACCTCACCGCTCCAGCTAAGGAACTTACAGCTCCTCGGGTAACCGCCACTCAATTCCAAGCTAAAGTCTTTAAAAGGTGGAAGGAGAAAACATGTTTACTCCGAGGATTGCCTCTCACTACAGCAGGGGCTATGTCTATATACAGACAGACATCAGGAATAGAAGGGCTCACCACAGTAGAAGGTACTTCACCAGCACAGTCTATAGGGGGTTTCACTTCCTGTCAGACAGGCTTGCTAGCCTGCATTTTAAAATTAAGATTGTTTTCTGAATCTTCTCTGGCGAATTAGGAGTGCCATTAAGTCACATGTGACTGTCAGTGAAAGATATACACCAGATTCCCAAGGTTTACTTGGGAGGAGAGATAGATAACAAGAGGTTTAGGTCAATTGCAAGTTGACTTCTCAATATTTCAGGTAAATTAATTGCCTCTGTTGGTTTAAAATGCTTTAATGAGATTATAAGAAAAACCTTGAATGGGCATGGGTATTGGGCATGACCACTCTAAATACTCTAGTCCCTAAGATGTGTGAACAGGAAGGCTGGGGAAGGCTGATCTCTTTATGCGTATAATCATTGTAATTTACTGGAGTAATTGCTCCCACACCTCTCACTCAATTACCCCAACCCAGAGAAAAACCAACACATTCCAGAAAGGACTATCTATAGTCGACAGTTCTTCCATGCCCTGTAATCCTCCTGCAAAGGAAATATATTTACAAGGCACTGACACCTGGCAGCTCTCTCTCATCTCTTAAAATATGGGTGAGGGACTGGATCTGTGATTGAGCACAAAATGAGAGCTCTTCTTTTTCCCCATCTTCCAAGCAGGTGGTATTATGTGCCAGGCTATTTATGCAGGGAGGCCAGGGCAGAAACAGGAGAAAAGACAGAGAGAGAGAAAGCAAAAAAGATCTCTTTCCTAAAAGGTCCCAGATTTCTTCAGGCACATATAGAGCACAACACCTCATTCCATGTCAGTGTGTGATTGTTTTCTATGTCTGCTCAAAGCTCCTATTAAAGAGAAGGTTAATGCTATTCTTAGTATCCTCTTATATTTGCCCATTTTCATAATGTAGAAAATCAGGGAATGGCCTGTCCTTAGCTTCTGTATGATTTCTTTTGATACTTCTGTGACTCGAGTAGATTTATTTCCATTAGAAAACAGTGAAACTGGCCTTCTTCACATGCTATCACAGAACATGAAGTTAGGGGCAAGCAGGGCACTTTCTGGACTCCACTTTCTGGACTGTGACCCAATAGGATGTGACTTCTGCTCACTCAAGCTCATTGCTTGGCTGTTCTCTCTCAAAGCTACTTCAAGAAATTTGTTCCCCAAACTCTTTAAGAGGCGTAAGAACAAGTACACTTTTCTGAGAGAGCACTCATGTGACCCCAGCACTTACTAGAGCACTGTCACTTGAAATCAACTGGATTTCCTCCTGACAGTGGATGTCACGTGCATATTGTTAGCTAACCAAGGTTCAAGTGGGGTACTGGTCAAGCAGATCACAGGGCTGTTTCCACAGGATCTGATGATATAGGTCTGAGGTAGGCTGCTAATTGTCAGTAATTGCTAGTTTTCAGTGGTTCCTGATGCTACTGCTCTAGGTGTCACAGTGCTGCTTAAGGGAGCTGGCACATGTCAGAGTCACAAGAACAGAGACCATGTACATACAGGAGTAAGAAGACTTCTATAAAAATTACATGTTTACAAGTTGAGAATTTAGTAGAAGGGATGTAGGGGAATATAGATATTTTATATCAATGAGGAATATAGAGAATTTATGGAAAAAATTTGTGGAATTTTATGGAATAAATTTGTGGAATATAGAGAATCTGAAAATCGAAAACAGAGAAGACAATGGAAAGTGTAAGACTATGGGAAAAGATGAGGGAGAGACAGAAAGGAGGAGAGAGCAAGAGAGCGAGAGCCAGAGTGAGAGTGAGAGCGAGCAAGAGAGAGAGGAGAGAGAAAGAGAGAGAGAGAGAGAGAGAGAGAGAGAGAGAGAGAGAGAAAACAAAGAGCCTTTGATAGCTAGCTTTCCAGAGAAGAGTGACAGAGTAAATCAATACCAGTTTCCTGTTGTATACATATTAAGAATCATCAAACAATAAAAAGGTCATTAGTTAGCTATTTAAATGTTTGCAGTGTTTTACTGATAAAGGGCAATGGTCATTGATCATCATGGTTGAAGTCATTTAAAAATGTCTAAATACACCATTAACCAAATTGGCCATGTGGGCAGAATTTTATGCCTCTCCATTCTATGACCAAGCAGTAGGACTTTCACAATACCCTTTACAAAATTCTGAGAGGGAGCTGATGCTCAGGGAAAGCAATTAACTGGAGAGACTTTTCCTATGCCATAAATGCTTATGAAGCAAAGTGGATTACCTGCTGCCATCAACCCAGCCAGAGGAAGGGAGAGACTCTCAAATCCTCTGACATATCCTCTCCTATCTTTATTTCTTCTACAAACTCTCACTTATTTTTTTAATGCGATTCCAAGCTTTTTAAAGAATGTCACAGGATAACAAGTATTCTGTAGCAATGGTCAACATTTAAATTACCCCAATCTCATTAAAAAAACAAAAACAAAAACAAAACCACCTTTGCTTTAAAAAAAAACAAAAAAAACAAACAAACAAACAAAAAAACACTCCCACTAGGCATGGTGGTGCATGCCTTTAATGACAGTGCTTGGAAATTTGACTTCGAGGCTAGCCTGATCTACAGAGTAAGTACCAGGGCAGTCAGGGCTATACTGAGAAATTCTGTCTGGAAAACCAGAAAAAAAAAGGTCACTCCTTGGGACAAATTCCTTGGGACAAATGAACATTTCAACCAAATGGGGTTTGGGGGCATTAAGTTGTTCAGTATAACACAGTGAAACAGTTTGGTAATTACAAAGCAGCGTGCTCCTTGGGAGAGTAATTTTCTACTAAGAAGAGAGAAGAACCAGTTCCAGAGGAAAGACCCTGTAATGGTTGGCTGTGACAGGGAAGCAAAGTGGCACCGAGTACTTCCTGTCTACACATGCTCTTGCATAGCCTCAGCATGATTTTGGAATGAACTTCCTTTCTGCCCTGCTCAGTTAAAAGTTGGAAGAAGTGCAGCTGTAGAAAGCTATGGCTAGCACATTTTTTTTTTTTTTTTTATGAGCAAAATTTATAGAGTAATGTATCTACTTTTAGCATGACTATTGTTAAACTTGAAGATCAAGCGAAGTGACACCAAGTATATTGCTTTATCAATTGGATTCGTTGGAATGAAAAATGCTGATCGGGCCCTGTCTCTCCCTTGGGTGCTGAAACCCTACTTCAACTCTTGAATGGTCGATACATAAAAGTCAAATTCATTATAATTTGTAGCTTTTTTTTTCTTGAAGAAGCACAGGGTTCTCAGTACATCAATATCAACTCTTAAATCCACATCGAATGGAGAGGGCACAGCACAGTAATTCAATCTCTTTACACTTAATATGGTCAGGAAGGGAGAATGAAAACAGCCTCTTGTAAAATGATGGAAAAAACAGGATGCAATCACTCTGATGGAGCAGTGCAAAGGAGTCATTTTACACCAGCCGTTACCAGGGCAACAAAATACAGTGAGCCCTATACATCTAACAGGTGACATTTTAGCTAAGAAATTGCTTCTTTGGTATTTTTTCTGTCTATGAAAAACAATGTTACTGGCGTTTTCCCTTGTCATGTACTATATAGGGCAACATGTTCCTGCTGACAGACCCATAATGGAAATAGAGCAGTTAAATAGTATTTGAGTGAACTTTTTGGGTATATGCTAATATGCCCCTTGCAGGGGTTTCATACATTTTCAAATGTCCAAGAAATTCAAAGGACTAAAATCTCTGCATATGGTCATGCATGCAAATTGGGTCTTAGATAAGGAAAACAAATGCTTAACACTGGTTCCAAAGTATGGAATGAAGTTCTAAATACACTTTAAAGAAAAGGAACCGTATTGATATTCCACATAGGAAGAACAACAATATCAACTAACCAGATCCCCCAGAGCTCCCAGAGACTAAACTACCAACCAAAGAATATAAATGGAGGAGCCCCATGGCTCCAGCTGCATAGGTAACAGAGGATGGTCTTATCTGGCATTAATGGGAGAGGGGGCCCCTCGGTTCTGTGGAGGCTCCATGCTCCAGCATAGGGGAATGCTAGGGTGGTCAGGCAGGAGTGGGTGGGTGGGTGAGGAGAGCACCCTCATAGAGGCAGGTGTCAGGGGATGGGATAGGAAGCTTGAAGAGGGGAAACTGGAAAGGGGAACATTTGAAATGTAAACAAATAAAATAACCAATTAAAAAATAATAAAGAAAATGCTGCCTCCATAAAAAAAAAAAAAAGAGAAAGAAAGAAACCTTGTTAAGATATACTAAAACAAGGATCAGCTATAGTGAGGAGAATCTCAGAGGAAGAGAAAAGTACAAAGAAGCAAAAATCAATCTTTGTGCTTGTGTGTGAATGTGTGTGAAAGCAGAGAGGTGAAATAGAGTACTAAGAAAATGACTTTTAAAATAGTTCTATGGATTCTTTACTGCCCCCTCTTTCAGCCACGACTTTAGGCCTACCACCATTGCTTTGTGACTTCCCACCAACTGCAAAACAGCAACCCAAAACTATAGTACCCACCAATAAAGGCAATACCAAATATCTACACCAAAGAAAAACCAAACCTCAGGTATCTATAGCCTAGAAAAAAACCATATAAACATAAGCGTGATTAAAAAAGATAATCTAACTTCTTAAGAAACCAGCAACCCTATTATCATAGGCTCTCAGAAAAGTAATTTAGCTAAAGCACACAGCATGGACTTTAAAATACCAATTATGGATGTGTTCAAGGATTTTAAAGAGGATATGGAAAATGCCTAATGATGTCTGTGAAAACAGAAACAGTTGAGTCAAATAATGAAAACTATTCAATATATGAAAGTAGAATTTAACAAAGAAAAGAATCACTAAAGAAAAGCCAAACTAGAATTAACTTAAAAATGAAAAATTCAGGAATTCAAGCAAAAACTCAGAGGTAAGCCTCACTGACAGAGTAAATAAAGTGGAAGAGAGAATTTTGGGTCTTGAAGATAAACTAGAAGAAATAGTTTAGTCAAAGAAAATATTAAATCTAAAAAACTTTAGGCCCAAAATATCCAGGAAATCTGGGAAATTATAAAAAGATCAAACTTACAAATAATGGAGATAGTAGAAAGAGAAGAAACTTGGTCAATGGCATGGAAAATATTTTTTAACAAAATCACAGAAGAAAAATTTCCTGTCTAAAGGAAAATATGCCATCAAGGTATAAGGGACACACAGAATATCAAACAGAAAGGGCCAGAAGGGAAACTCCTTAGGACACATAATAATCAAAATACTAAATGTTCAGAATTAAAAGGATATTAAAAGCTTCAAGAGGAAAAGACAAAGTGACATGTAAATGCAGGCCCATTTATAACAAAATAAAAATTGATTTTTCAGTGGAGACTCTTAAACCTAGAAGGGCCTAGATGGATGTTCTACAAACTCTGAGACACCACAGACACCAACTCAGACTACTATACCCAGCAAAACTATCAATCACAATTCATAGAGAAAGAAAAACATTTCATGAAAAAAATAAACCAAAGCAATTTCTGTCCATCAATCCAGCTCTTCAGAAGGTGCTAGAAGGAAAACTTCAGTTTGAAGAGGTTAACCACTCCAAAATTTACACAAAGATTAAATAATCCCAAAACAATTAGACAAAAAAAAAACACAATAAAAATAACAAGAATGAATAAACACTACTCAATAATAACTCTCATTAACTGATGTATTGATAAGGAAAATGTGGAACATTTATACAGTGGAATACTATTAAACTTAAGAAAAATGAAATTGTGACATTTATAGTTAAGTGGATGGAGCTAGAAGCAATCATCCTTAGTGACTTAACAACCCAATGTCAAAAAAGACAAATATTGAATATTTTTACTGTGGATGTTAACTTTTAAGCTTTATGTTTAAGTGTTTTAATTAGAATAACCATGAATTTAAGTAACTAGTAAGGGGCCAGGGTGGGAGGAGGGACTCTTCCAATGATGAGGAAATAAAATATAACGTTATACATAGATAAAACAGAAATTAGAATTGGAAGATTGAATAGGGAGGGCAATGGGAAAATAGGGTAAAGGAAGGATTATGGAGAGGGACAACTATCACTAAAGGTTTCTCAAAAGTCCACATGAAAAACTTACTACTGTATAAACATCCTAAGATATCTATATATATATCATATATCATATGTGTGTGTGTGTGTGTGTGTGTGTGTGTATAAAAGGAATTTAGACTTAATTGGAGTCACCATATAATTCGGGGAGACAATGCCCCAATTAGACATCTTATCCCACCAAGTTAAACCTTGAGTACCCAGAATGTTGTATCTTCAGGAGACATTGCAGTTCAGGTGTCACCTCCAACAATAACAGCTTACTGCCAAGGATATTGGTTACCTTCTATAACTTGACAGTAAGGCCCCATTGCTGAAGACACTTCTTACTTATGTTATCATGTATAGAGAAAATGACCTGATGCCCAACTAGAAGCTTCACCTCTATTGACTAACATTCATGTTATAGAAGGTACCATGCACACTACCAGAGAAAAAAGGAATAACACACAAGACCTGAGTAAATTCAAATCAGACATAATCCCAGCATAGAGAAGGGGAAATATATACAGAATCTCACCCCTAGACAAGAAGTTATTTGCAATTGAAAACTGCTAGAAAAGGAAAATTAGTTTTCTCCAATGGAGTGCCACTGGGTATAGCAACCAAACTCCAGAATAGGCCCTACACCCAGGAGTAGCAGGATTTTTTTGGGTTTTTTTGTGTGTGCTTTTTGTTTTGCCTTTTAAAAATACCTTCTTGGGTTGTTTTAATTTGTTCTTTTTTTTTCTTTTTGAGAGAGAGAGAGAGAGCGAGCGAGAGAGAGAGAGAACATGACATTTGATGGGTAAAGAGAGAGGGAAGAGATTTGGAAAATAATTGGGGGGGAAGAATATGATCAAAATATAATTTGTGAAAAATGGATATAATAAAATGATAAACATGAACAAATGAGAAATAGTTCTCCAACTTCAAGTGTAAAATAAATCAAATTACCTGGATTTTTACCACATATGTCCTATCACGAAAATCAATATTAAAAAAAAAATTAAGGTAGAAATATTCAGCAAATTAACCTGAAGCAAGTTGGGAAAAGAAAAAAAAAAACAGTTTGATCTTGTAGTTTATGTCTATGCAATAAAACATATAGTAGAACCAAATGATTAGTTGCAAAATACTAGAGACAAAGTGAAAATCTAAGAAACTGTGATTTGATTGTGATCTGTTGTGGCTAAAAACAAAAAAATGCACATGGAAAATACCTCTCCTCCAAAGTGAAATATTTTAGATGAAAGCATATATGTATGTTAATATGTGTATATATGAAAAACAAGGGAAAATAAATGGATCTAATCCTGTATTATAAAGTTATAATTACACAGAGTGGGGAGAGGAGGAGGGGGGAGAGAGAGAGAGAGAGAGAGAGAGAGAGAGAGAGAGAGAGAGAAATGCTCACCCAAGAAACATGATTGCAAATGAGACTGGCTATAATAAGGCCTAATTAGACAAAATAACAAATTTTTCTTTGAGAATGAGAAATGATTGAATACAACAATAAGAAGAAATTAGACTGCTTTGTGCTGCTTCCAGGCTGTACTCCACTTATCCTCCGGCTCTCCTTTCCCACCGCTGTGCATGTGTTTTGTGGCTCACTTCACATGGGAAGTTATCTCTCTGTGTTTAGATGTGCCAAGCCATCTCAAGACACATTCTGTGACCGTGACCCAGAATGGGGGTTCAAAGAGGACTGGGAGGTGGTAGCTTGTAGTTCAGTGTGTACATAGCTTAGCAGTGTGTTTAGAACCACATCGTGAAAGGCAGGATTGATGAACACCTGAGAGGCTGCAAAGTAATTAAGGAATTAAAATATTTAGAAAGTTAAAATGTTAACAACTGTGTAACAAGTAAGTGAAAGCAAGTTCCTTCAGAACTGTAAGTAGAATTCTGAAGACATGTCTTTGTGTTTTCTGAAGTTTAAACCATCTGCCATTGACTCTTTGATCTGAATACTTGATTCAGAAACTTTGAGGAGTTTCAAATTTGAGCTTTAAAATGTGAGGGATTTCATTAAGAAAACACACACACACACACACACACACACACACAGAGAGAGAGAGAGAGAGAGAGAGAGAGAGAGAGAGAGAGAGAGAGAGAGAGAGAGAGAGAAAGACAGAGACAGAGAGACAGAGAGAGACAAAGAAGAGACAGAGAGAGAGAGACAGAAAGAGAGAGAAGAGAGAGAGGGAGAGAGAGAGAGAGAGATCTAAGCAACAGAAAGATCCTCTTGACAGAAAACTTCTTAACCAGAAGTTGGAAAAAATATAAATGCTAAAATAGCTCCTATCACATAACAAGAAATTTTAAATTTATTAAATTAAATATTTGCAAGCAGGATTTTATGTTAGCATTCATATTTGGCATATCCAGGTTTTTATCCAACACTGTCTCTTAAAGCATACATGGTTTTTATTACAAACAGTCCTATTATGTCTGCAATATTCCATTAGCTGGATAGATTGCTGTTGTTTATATGATTGACACTTAAGCTTACTCTTACCTGGCTGGGTATGAGCTTGATCGGTTTGCTTTGATTTTTGATAGCAAGCAGAAGCTTTGGGCATCAGGGAGTTAAACCTGTCAGCACTCTCCTTTGGGACTCACACCTCAGTTCTGGGAAGTTCTCTTCCTTTCTGCAATGATGATATAAACACTCTACTTTTTTCATTTCAGTTTGGTTTTAATACCTGATTTATTTATTTATTTTTTGCCTCTGTAACTTGTCTGTAAATCATTATGTATTCTATAAGGAATATATTTAGAAAATCCTTTTTGCTTAGAAATATATAACTAGTTTTTTTTTCCTTTGTTGATTAATTTTCTGTGTTCTTTTCTGCTTTTCTTTTTTTCTTTCTCTTTTTTTGTTATTTGTGAGGCTGTGTCTCTGTGAAGGCCAGAGTAGCCTGGCAGTCTTGATTCTTCTCTATTTTGCCTCCTGAGTGCTAGGGTCACAGGTGTGAGCCCCCACACCCGAAGTGAGTCCTAACAAATTTCCTAATAACTGGTTCATGAAACAATCAGTTTTCCTATTGATTATAATATCACTTGCGCTGTATTAGAGGGTAGCACAATGGAAGATAGTTTCTGAACAAAGTCAGCTATACTCAGTACAATCACTAATGTATTTAAAGCATAGGTGGGAAGAAATCCAGAGTGAAGTGACGTAGGTGCCTCAGTCATATGCTGAGCTGAAACCCCCTTGAATGAGAAATGAAGGAACACTCAGGTTTCTTTTCCTTTCCTTTTTGGGTGCTTTCCTAAATAAACCTTAATTTCACAAATCTCCGTTTAATTTATGAAATTGCTGACGAGCTGCACGCTTATGCTCATATTTATGTTTTGAAATGTAATTCATAATTCTTTCAGGTTTTTTCAAGATTAATCACATATTTTTAATAAAAATGATATTGTAGAAAATACATAAAAATACCTGCATCGTTTATCTTATGATCTGTAGATTAGTATGACTACTGTTAATTTGGATAAACCGTCAACATTTCCAGGGTAGGGAGAGTGGTGCTGTTTGATTATTATTCTTCAGTGTGTCTGAAATGGAATGTGTCGAGAAGTGAAATGCGCAGCCGTCAGAAGCTAGGATCCGAAAGAGAAGGTGGAGACTCAGGGAACATAATTCAGCACGTAAAAACCATTAGCATTTAGGAATGGGTTTTCTGACTTTTCATTTATAGAGAGGAGAAGGCAGCAATGTTTGTGATGGGAAATGGAAGCAGGAATATGTAACCTTTAGTCTGGACTCAGAAATATATGAAATAAGCCCTCTTTTGTAACAAGTTCCCCATCTGTGGATCCAGACAATCAAGGATTGTAAGTAAAAATTCCAGAATGTTCAAAAATGTTCATGAGCACTATTCTGAATGTTCATGAGTGAAGCGAGAAGTGGGACTCCCCGTGAGAGGCTCCCCCATATCCAGACCCTCACTCTTCATCGAGGCATAACCATTATTTCCATAGCATGCACATTATATTGCATAGTATAAGTAATCCAGGGATGACTGAAATATACAGAAGATGTAAATTATATACAAATACTGTTCCATTTATGTAAGATACTTGTGCATTAGTTAATTTAGAAACCAGAGGAGGTCTTGGAGCCCATGCCCTATAGATAAATGAGAGACAGCTGTACAAATAAAATGTTTTCCAGTAACAATATTTTTATGTTGTCAATTTAGTTATAGGAAAATATATGGATTTTTAAGTTTTATAACCATATACAATTAGTCATATTAATTATTAAAAAGAGCAAGGAACAATTATTTAAAATTTGGTCAATTTTTGTCCTTTCTATTTCAGTTATTCAACAAGTCCTTCTACAACAGATTCTGAGGAGATGTAGGAGACATTGACCAGTCTCTGATGATTGTCCCTGCCACTTGTTCTGGTGCGCTAATAAATGACCACGTGACTGGCAGATCAGCTACTGCCTTGTGTACTCTACAGAGTCTAGTGTAACTTCCTTGACTCCCTGCTTCTATATCTTCTGCTTATGCAGAGAACTTCTCACAGCTCAAGTGTTTATCCTTCCTGCATTGCTGTTCGGAAAACTAGAACTCTTGGCCAACTGCTGTTGGGATGAAAATTCCTTCCCAACTTATTTAATAGTGTGTTTGAAATAGGGGTAATCAAAGAAAACAAAAGCCTTGAAAATTACATTGAACCTCAATTACAAGGACGATGAAAAAGAAAACCCAAGTCAGTTTAACATTCACTGGCATTCGCAAGATTAGTAAAATGGTCTGAAATACAGGTGAAAAAGAATCCAACCAGATTAATGTAAGCAAGTCTAACATCAGGGAAGGCCATGCAGCTGCCAAATAAGTTTGTCTACAACATCCAAATCCCTCTTTTTTTTTTTTTTTTAAATGACAGAAAACACAAAGAGCTCCAAAAGTGTCATGTACTAACTCTGACTGATAGAGAGCTTGGAAACTAGATGGAGTTAGAACAAGTGAGATGAGACATACATGGGTGACTGGTTGCCTCAGGTACTAATATGCACACACTCACATGCACACGTACACATACACGCACGTGTGCATGCACAAACACACACACACGTGTGTACGTGTGTATTAATACTAATTAGTATTAATAGTACTATATAGTACTATTAATGTGTGTATTTATCAAACTTAGTTTAAACTTACTTAAATAACTAGAATATCTGGTTTTAATTTTTTCCAAATAGGTACTTAAAATTTGTGCATATATATGTATACATATGCATATACATAAACATACATACACACACACAAATATATATATATGTATGTATACAAAGAGAGGCATATGTGGCTTTGAAATTTATTATTTTCTGACTTGTTTGAATGTATCATACCTATTTTTCTCTCTGAATTTATAACTGAAAGATTCACAGACTGAATAAATGTTCATGCATATTGTTTGAGATATTTCTTCCCCAGAGTTCAAGTTGAAACAAATTGTTGAAGTATGGCTACTGTGACACTTTATAGTTTTTTTTTCCATTGAAAATAAACTATTAAAAAATAACATTTTTATATATAACTTTTTATACATAATTTTAAAATATTAGCATGAATATAGTTGACACTGTTACACATCTAGCAAAGTCTGCATAGTATCTATCTATTTTTCCCTCACTACTGAGCATCTCTCATTTCTGTCTTGATGTGTGGTATCTTTTGTCATACTGTTGCAAAGAACATAGCCTGGACCTTCGTTGAATTCTCCTTTATAGCATATATAATGTATTTTAACTTTCATCCTCTTAAGATTATATATATAGGAGAATTACAAGCTACATGGTCAAGTTTAAAAGTTTAATTTACAAGTTAATTCCCTAAAAAAACCTCTTTGAATTGAGTAATTATTTCAGTTTTTAGTCTTTCTTCTTTTCAAATAAAACACTTCATGATGACTGTTTTTCCAAATGCTACGTTTTGCTCCACGATAGTTATATGGTGTCCAGCACTCAGTAGGCAGAGGCAAGCTCCTCTGCTCAGTAGCTAAGCCTTAAATAATCACCATTAAATGCTTCTTATCTGAGGCAAGAGGAACATGACTCCAAGTCCAACTTTGACTATAAGAGTAACACTCTGTCCAAAATTCTACTTTCCACTGTAATTTATTCTGACTAAATGATCTCTAAAACATGACTGTAAATGTTTAAAGATACTGCCAATTTTCTTCATCTTTGGCCAATATGTAGTTCTGATCACCAAATAACAGTTGTTCAATTTAGGCAATGTTTTCTGCTGTATACTATATTGTGCGTCATTTTGTTTAGCTTTAAACAAAGTTTTAACTTTTATAAATTTTGGGTTTGGTATATGTTTTGCCATTTCCATGTTCCCAAGTCTCATAGTTTTTTACAATCAGCATGTCACAACATTTTTTTATTATTATCTACCTAGGTGTCTGTCTGTCCATCCATCCATCCACCCATACATATATATTCATTCACACATACACACATTCAGACATTCATACCTGCACACCTTCTTCTGGGCAAATTGAAAACATCAGTATTTTAATGAGTTGCTATACATTTGACTATTAAATTGCTATTTTTAGATTCATTTCTAAATTTTTTATAACTATATGTTTTTGTGCTTTTCTCAGCCTATCTTTTGATAACTTTTTCAAATTTTTATATTTTTCTTCAGTTTTTTTATTCTAATGTCTTCTGTAGGTGAGATGTACAAGACATGTCTCCTCTTATAAAACTAACCTTAGACACTTCAGATGCACTTATTTTATCATATACTGGTTAGTCAATATGCTCAACTATGAGAGCCTTAGGTTTTCCTTCAGCTGTTCCAAACAATGCTTTGTCTGATGTTTCAGCTCCACCTTTAGTAACTTAATTTTCTTAATATTATTCTTGTGTCATCATAGTCTATTGGATTTCTCCATGTTTATGTTGCCTGCTGGGCTGGGGCACATGGGCAGTACTGTAGTGGGGATATGCCCAGCACTGGCGAGTGCTGACTAAGAGCTCACTTGGATCCTTATCATATCCCCTCTCTGTTTCGTCTCCTATGAGATGCCAGTAACATCTATTGGATGCTCTTTACACATCCTTCATACATTTTAATCCATCTAGGTATATTTTCCTCTTATCTCTTGTTTTTTCTCTGTCTTCTAGCTAGTTTTCCAAGAGCCACAGTCCTGTTCACAAGCTCTGTGCTCAGTTATGTTTAACTTGCTCTTAAAACTGCTCATTTATTCTTTGAGATCTGCTCTTTTATTTCTAAAATTAACATCTGTATGTTGTGCCCATAGCATCCTTTTATCTCTGTTTTGATCCTATTTGTATAGAATGAACCTTCTTCATGTATGTTTTCTTCATAGTCTCAATTCTGTCGTGTTCTTAGGAGTATAATGTTTCTATTTGTTCAATTCTTAGATTAAAGGTCTTTTGTGTTTTATGATGTTTAATTGTGAACTCACATGTAATAGGGTTACATCAAGTAAGAGCTTATGAAATATGTTAAAATGTAGTTTTCAGAATAGTTATACATCTAATTTTTCTGGATGACTTATGTTTATTTCAGGCCTAGATGTTACAGACCATATTGCAACTTATGATTTTAATCTCAAACTATGTGACAATAATGCTTTATTATAAAGTTATATCAGAAATTTCCACACCCCTTATGTGGAACTCTAGCATAATAGACCAAAATCTGCCTTTCTGTTTCCTAACAACACATTCATCTGAAGACCAGTGTGACTCTACGTTTGAATTCTCCACCTCGGCTAACACGAATGTCGTTTCCTATTCTGTTTTGCACATCACTAAAGCTTCAGAAACCAGATCTCACTTCCCTCTATGGCTTCAGAAACAGCTGCCTTTTTCTTAGGCTCTCATTTCAATTTCTTTCATTTCTGGTCCCTATAGGCATTCCTACTTGAGAATTTAATTACGTTTTTTAAAGAAGTGTTTGCTATATTTATCTATAACACGTGGTTTTGAAATTGCAGCTTTTCATAATATCTAGAATTATCTTTAAATGCATAAATTATTGTTTTCATAAACATTAATTAATTTTGTAAGCATTTCCGTAAGTTCATGCTTATTGTTGCATTTTACATGCTGTGTTTTTTCCCTTAGAAGTTCCTTGCAATGTATAACCATTATTTCAAGACTGTTGAAGGTCTACAGGAAATCTAATTTAATAGGTCATTATACTAACTAAATTCTTGAAAGTCAGTTTAGCTGCATATTTAATTTTGACTTCACTGTTTATTTTTCTGCAATATTCCGATTTGAACATGTTGCTTCATTATTTTCTGGTATCTTTGTTAATAAAAACCTATTTTTGTAATTGTCACTTTAGTATATAATTGAAAATAAAAATTAAGATATGAAGCTGCATTTCTAATGAAACCCTAATTTTATAAAAGCATATGTGTGCATGTGTGTGTGTGTGTATGTGTTTATGTATATGTGTGTATAGACTCCTAAATTCTGACAATGAGAATTCTGAGTTTTCAAGTTCAAGGGTCTTCCTGCTTCCACCTTCCTAGCATGGGGATTACCAGTGTGCATTGTCAAGTCTACCTTTTTATGTGCATGCTGGAGATTCAAATTCTGGGCCCCATACTTGCTGAGCAACCTGTCTTGCCAAGCCTGGATTTGTTCTTTATTCTCCTTCTTACTTAAATTTTATGTTACCATCTACATTTAATTCCTTAATGTTGTGTCTTTGCTCAAATTTTTTTCTCTCCTCACTGTGACTGCCCATCTCTTGGGCTTGTTTTTCCCCTGAAGATTAATTCTTCACAAATTATGCAAGCCACCCTCACCTTCACACCTCAGGTAACAAAGTTTTCTAGGTCATTCTTGTCATGTCCAGTTTCCATATTCACATTCTTTCTCGTGCCTGTCATTATAGAATGGCATATTATGCAGGGGAACAAATTATCAGCCCCCTTTTTATTAAGTGCTTTCAACAAGCTAAAGGCAACATGACTCCATATTTTTGTATTTAAAATTTGGTGCATCTCAAGTTTGGGGAGCGAGCTATCTTTAGTAGGAAACCCACACGAGTATGCTGACGCTTTCACTGCTGTTAACATTATGAAACTTTCTGTTCTTTTTGCCAAGGTGGATTGATGTAGTCCAGGATTTTGTTCTTTTCAAGAGAAAACTAGCAACTTTATAAGAAACCTTAAGGAAAACTTTGGGGTGCGGCAGGAGTCTTGTATAACAAGTACAGCTTGAATAAGTGATATTTTTACATGAAATTTCTGGCTCAATATAAGAAAGAATATTTTACAGCTCCAAACAGTGATCTGCAAACCTTCAAACTGATGTGTGTTTTTGACTATTAGGCCTTCCATGTGATTTCCTTTTAAAACTAGGAAAAAATGAATTTTGATATTTCAGTTTTGAAAACTGAATTGTCCTGAGAGAATATCACAGTTATTCCCTCATGCATATAAATTTGAAGACTATCTCCTGTTTAAAAAAAAAAAACAAAACCAAAAACCTGTACATTGTTTTGATGCCAGTAATAGGATTAGTAATGACAAATCTGGCTTTGCATTTTGCTGTAGAGTTAATTACCATAAGTAACTAGTTTTACAAGATGCTCCTTTAGAAGGTGGATTTAATATCTAACTTGCCTCTCCGTAGCATTGAAGTGACGGTGACAGTCAGGTAATGTATATGACAGTGTGCTGTAAACTTCCAAGCCCAGCTGTGATCCAGGACTATTAGCCAGACAAGACGTTGTTTATGAAATTTTATGTAATGAACGATACTTCCTCCATACATTACTATTTCTCCTTGACCAATAGGTTTTTGTGCTCAGTAGTTCCTGTCCTGACCAGCAGACACAGGCCATTTCCAATCATGTTAGTAAGTTCTACTGGACAATGCTACTCTAGAAAATTCTAAGATGGCAGGACTGAAATCCTACTAGCTTGAGGAGGCTGTGATGCAAGGCCTTCTTGGGCATTAGAATGAATTTAATACTGGCCTGCTCACTTTAGTAAGACTGTCTAAGAAAGACAAAACCAAACAAAGCCAAAACAGAAAACAATAAAAAGAAGGAAAGGAAGTAAAGGCTGGAATTTCCACAGAGTACTTGCCAAGTATGCATGGGTCCCAGGTATTCCCAAATACTGAAGAAAAACAAAACAAAACAAAACAAAAAAACCTCACAAAACAACCATGACAAAAGTCTCCTCAAAGAAACAGCCAGAGCAAAACAAGGGAAGTTGAAAACAAGGTTAGTGTAAATGAGCAAACACAGTTCTCACAGGGAAAATGACAATTAAATTCATTGTGCAAAGATTTAAGAAACTGTGACATATTCAGGCAGGTTGTGCACTGGTTAATGCCAATCACCCAGGCAACATTAGCTGTCAGTCTCAGCTGTTTTTACCATGGAAATTTAGCTGTTGCCGCCAAATATACAACATGGTGCTATGCAGGTAAAACACGTGTAAACATATGTCATGTCAGTCATTAAGGAAGAGGCATAATTACACTTTTAAATGTGGTGAAGCATTTCGAAAGTAGGGTATACTTTTCTACAACAGGGACCTTTGTAAGCATGTCTCTCCCCGCGTGTTTATGCAGCCTGGCATCTTCAGGTTTGCTCAAATCAGAGCCCCACTGTGAGCATGCCAGCTGCAGACAAAGGAAGTAATTTGTTGGTTAGATTGTATGGCATTGAGAGAAGCACACAGAAGGAGTGGCGTCAGCAGAGAGTCACAGATGAACAGAACAATTAAGACCGTGGAGGATACTCCCAGGTTAAAACAAGCAGTGGAAACAGCAACTTCTGTTAATATTTAAAAAACACACCTTTAATCACTGAACATGGCCCACAATACAGAAGCAAATACAGCTTTATTCCATAAAATATTGTTACCTTTGCACTTTTGAGTGAACGCTATATCAAACACATCATGATTCACCATGCACACTTTTTAATTGTGTGTTCATCTCAGCCTCCTCACTACTTGAATGCTTGCTCTGAAGTGTCTCCCCAGTTCTGTTGTGTTTTCTCATCCGTGCACTGCAGAGCTGTGGTCACTACACAGGGCTGTAGGATGACAGCTCACATTATCACCTCATACTGTATATCCCTTGACATCAGTTGGTTCATCATGAACATGTTCCAACAAATCAATAATATGAAGAGGCAGAATTTATTTCTCTATCCTCTGCCAAACTGTCTCCATGGGGCTCTGTACTTTGGACTTTTATAACATAGACTTTCTGGTGTCTGCTTTAGTATATCATATATTGTTCTATTTTATAAACTTGGTTGAATCAAAAACATCAACACGTTGAAGTCATATAGAAATATTTCAAAAAGAAAAAATACAGAATTTTTATTTTCTGTGTTTCTTTCATGATAACATAAAATATGGAATGCTATTGGAATAAAACAACTCCAAATTTCTTGTATTAAGTTTGTTTACATAATTAATTGTTTGGAATATCATGTTCTTCTTTAATTCAGCTACCTGGCATACAGCCTATGCTGGCCGTTAAAAAACACATACATAATTATTTCAGTTTCTCTTTTCTTATTTTTTAATATAAAAGAATAACCAAAGGCCAGTATTATTTTAATCATTGGAAAAAACAGACAGACAAACAAACAAAAAAGGCCTTGCTTCTATTTCCTTACTCATATTGGCCATGGTTCACACATTAACCATAAGTCTCTTTTCATGCTTTCATTTAATACACATTTCCTATTAATCTGTACACTGTCCATCTCTTCTCACAGTCACAACCCCTTCTCCATGTGCTGCTTGACCCATAGAATTCATATCCCTCTATAGTTATTCGATGACTATTGAATATCCATGTTTTGTGCCACAGTTTTTTAATCTTATTTTATTCTTTTGACTTTTTTCATGAATTTATGTCAGTGTTAAGCCATTTTACTTAATGTGTCAATTCACAGCTATACTCTACAGTTTTATCAAGGGGTTAATTTCAGTTACATTTGTGATTTTTAGGAGATAGTTTTCTTGTTTTTAATATTTATTTTATTTTTGTGTATTAGTTTTTTCCTGCATATATATGAATATATGTGTGTGTGTGTATGTATGTATACATATATATCTGTGTATGCATATATATGCATACAATTGATCTCTCTATATACATATATATTTATACATATGTATTATACAGTATACACACTATATATACATATATATATGTCATATGAATGTCTGGTATCTGAGAAGGCCAGAAGAGAGCATCATAACTTCCTGAAACTTGAGTTACAACTCTTTATAAGCTGCTGTGTAGGTGCTGAGAACCAAACTGGGTCTGCAAAAGCAGCAAGTGCCATGAACTGTAGAGCCATCTCTCCAGCCTCAAGATAACTTTCAGTAAAGTCAGATCCTATCTCTTCTGAGAGATCTACCTTTTCAAAATTCACCTTAGGTTTTATTGTTAATTCTGTTTCCCTAAAGTTTATGGGATTTCCCTGATTTCTTCTTTAGTCTCTTTGTCCTAAACAGTGCTCATGACTGTTAATTAGAACATCAATTTTTTTCAAAACCTACTTTTAATGGAGGTTCTTAAACTTTTTAACCTCCCTTCTAGGCCACAATTCATCAGAGGTAGTGGAAAAGAAAGGATACTGGGGAAGTGGACTCATTTAGAAATGATTCTTTGTAGTAAATTCCACCTGCATTGTCAGGAAATCAGTAGTTCAATTTACAGGGCAGCAGCAGCAGCAGCAGCAACAGCTTGATCTACTCACAAATACTTCATGAGTATACCAGTAGTCCAATTCAATAAAGTCAGGATAGCAAACAGAAATCAGCAGCAGTGGCCCAACCTAGCAGGAACAGACACTCCTCAGCCTTGGGTCAACGGGAGGGACCAGGGCCAATTGGAATGCCAGGAAAAGTTCTTAGTTATGCTTCTCTCAGTGAAGTGAAGATCAGCGAAGATGTGAGACCAACAAGCCAAGCTCAGCACTCATCCCAGTCCATTTTCACATCCCCTTCCCTTGCAGGGCATTACCTAAGGGGAAGCAAAATACGAAGTGCTTGACTACATCTCCCAGCACTCCAGGAAAATGCAGCCTGAGATGAGGAAGAAGTTGGAGCTGGTTTGAGGGTCCCTAGGCCTGTGACAAGGCTGGGGCCATGGGGTTCTCTGACTCTTTGACATCTAGGCACTGCTGAGAGTCACAGAAGAGCTGAAAACTGAGTCAGGCCACAGCATGGGGCCAGGGGAAAGGGGACCTCTGGTTTAGTTCAGTGGTGATTTTCCTTAGCTTGGTAGCAGTTGTCTGGGAATGCAGAGAGGCATTCTATGGGAGAATTAAGCTTTAGCTCTGTAGGCTAAGACTTTCTACATGTTCCCCATGGTAGATGAAAGAGACAGTTCATGGTGGAAAATGGATGCATACCATACCATATCAACTTCTCAGAGTGGTCTCGAGATTAAATATCTTTTGCAGGTAGGAATGTCTGAGAAAAAGTTTATTGGCTAAGCCCTCAGGGTCTCTACGTACCTCAGTAGCATGAAGAACTCTGTTCTAGGCCTACATAACTACAGGTCACATTTCCTTATGTGGGAGTGTGGCACATGTTCCAGGCCAAGAATCTGGCAGGAAGCAGGGAGTCACTTAAGTTTTAGGTGTGTGCCCACTGAGTCTCAAACTCATTCTACCTTACCAATCTTCCTGGCATGGTTCTGCTGCCTCACAGTCCATTGGGTCCTATTTATACTCTCTCCAAATACTACTTGTTCCCCATGAGTCTTGACTCACTACTTGTCTTGCCTTCGTTGACATCACTCTGCCAATCAGTCCAAGTCCACAGAAGCTTCAAGAAGCTGCAGTATACCACCAGAAGTTTTTTTTGGTGCATTTCTCTCTATGGAGTTCCTACAAATAGAGCTCAAAAATGTATGTAAGGTGGACTAATACATGTGTGTTGTTAGCAAAGAATCCTTCACCACATGTCCATTCATGTGGTTTCACCTTTGTCTGCTTCAACAAGATGGTCCTTTATGTGTTTGCCCCAGCAAAACACCATCCAACACAACTGACTTTCCAAAGAACCCTTAAGTTTCCACTTTAGTTAAGCCCACATCTATCTTCCAATTCTAGGTTTTGGTGTGTGTGTGTGTGTGTGTGTGTGTGTGTGTGTAAGGATATCATAAGGGTCTGCTTATTCCTTTTGTCTTTAGGGCATGACCACTGAGGCCTACTTACACTCTTGATTTGAAACATGACTCTGTTAGTTTTAACAAAGTAGGAGTAAATTATTATAACTGATGGCTTCTGCTGATAGCAACAGGGGGAAAAGAACTTAATTGCTTGGGTTCTTTACTCAGGGACCTCCTGCTGGCTAGGCAAGAGGCTTGGAGTTCATTAACTCTTTGTAAGCCAGAGAGAAAGGAGAAGAAAGAAAAGGAGAGAGAGAGAGAGAGAGAGAGAGAGAGAGAGAGAGAGAGAGAGAGAGAGAGAGAGAGAGAGAGGAAGAGAAAGAGAAAGTCAGGCACACACAGACACATACATACTGGATGAAGAAGAAAAAGGCTAAACTGCCACTTTATTGTTGTTCTTAGTTTTTATGCTTTCTTGGGATAATTGATCACATGGTTTTCTAAGTATTTTTACATTCCATAAGTTCATAGTAAGTTTAAGGCTAGTAGTTCATGTCATAGGTTGGTAAGACTTAAGTAGAATTCTTTACATGTCTTTCCATTAAGACTAGTACCTGACTAAACATTCATAATCTGTTTTCTAGCCCCAGTAAGTTCATTATAAGTTTGAAGCAATAATTTTTATGTTATAAGTTAACATGGTTTTGTCAAGAGACAAGTCATCTGCCTTGTGTTTTATTATTTTGAGGTCTTATATAGATGAACTACTCCATCATTTATTTTCTGTTCTTGCACCTATAATATTCCCAGTTTATGACCTTTAGTTACCAGATAGTGACTTCATTCCTAATCTAGAAGGAATGTTTTCCTTGATTGTAAATTTGTTCCAAGCCTGTTTTTTTTCCTTAATGCAATTATCTCATGACACATGAGGGTTTATGGAGCTCCATTTGCAGCCTTGATTTTATAGGGTGCTTGAGATTACTTTTATCAATTTAGGAGTTCTATAAAATCATTATCAGGAACTATGAAATCATCAGTTCACTATACAGAATTACTACATGAAAGTACATCTTCATATTGAATCTGTAGAAAATATGCCCAATCAGGTGGTCTGATGCCTAGGAATCATTAGGCTATGTAATAGTGACAGGAAAGGCATATTAGCAGCAAGAAGCAATTCTGGGTATCTGAGGAGCCTCCATCTCATAGCACATCCATTGCAGTCATGCAAAAACAGTGGTCCATTTCCAGAAAACTCTGTTGCTGGCCACAGCCTTTCCTAGATGGCCTCTGACACATTTTAAAGGCAAAAATGACAATCTTCTGGAGAAAGATCTGGACAGGACATTGTAAGGGGTATAGGTTGCTTAAGGAAGATCATAAGAGTTAGAATTTGACTTGTGTTTGTAGGTGTGGGTCAGGGACTGCAGGCCTGTAAATTGCTGCATGTAACCCATTCAGTATAAAGTATCATTAATACATTATAGATGTTGGTGTCCCTTGCTGGACAGGTGGAGAGAGCTCCCTCTACTGGTTGCTTGTGTGACTTGCCCTGCAAAGTACCCTCGTAGTGCCAGCCTTGTGTTCTGTCCTCTTTGTTGAGTGCTGAGAAAAGAAGGAACAAATGTGAAGAACAAAACAAAACTAGTACAAACAAAACCAAATCAATAACAAAACCATTCCCTGAAGAAACCAAAGCTAAAGTGCAGTCTTCATTCTATTGACAATGCTTTCTCAATTGGGTATTTTGATAAGAATCCTGGTCAGAAACCTGTGGGTTTTGTATCTACCTGCTTCCATGGCTTAAGTTACCACTTTCCATGAATGGTTATTTATGAAACACCGCTGGGAGTACATTTTATTGGTCATAATGAAAGTACTCCACAATGACACTTGGAACATCTCCATGAATATGGCAGCTTTTCCCAAAAAGTCATGAAGCTGTATGTAATTTAGTGGTGAGGATTTATTTGCCTGGGGTATTCTTCAGGGTTACAGAACTTAAGGGATAAATACTTATGACAGAGGGATTTTTTTAGATTGGGTTGCATGATAGGGTATGTTATATCATAGAACTAGGTAGTTCAGCAATACCTGGATGCATGCCAGAGAGGCTAACTAAGTACCTGTTTAGTCCATATTTTTTGTTTCTTCAGTAGACTCAACGCGGCCCTAAAAGCCTGGAGGATTTCTGATAGGAGTAGTCTACATTTGGGCATTCTATTAACAATCCTGGACTTTCCTATGCAATGCATTGGATAAATGTCCTTCCATGAGTTAAGGCGTCAGCCCTAGGATGGCTTTGGCCCTAGAGTAGCCTCTGTTCACAGAGGTTGGGACCTTTGTGAGGTGGTGCCTAATGGGATGTCCGTTGCTCACTGGAAATGTGCCCTGGGAGAGCATGGTGGGAACCACCCACACTGCCTGTTCCTACCCTTCCTGGAGTATAATAGAAGTAGCTTACTCTGCCACATGCCCCTTCCACAATCTACCAACCTCGCTGGAGTCCAAAGAAACTGACCAAATAAATGACTCTGAACTGAAACCTCCTCCAGAATTCTTAACAAAAGTCAACTTTTTCTCTGCATAAGTTAATTATCTCATGTATTTTATTTAAGTACCAAGTATTAGAAGTTTATATTTTTGTCTGAGTTATGATTTTGTAGTTATAAGCATTTAATTATTATCTCCACTAATATATTATGTATCAAGCTTTGAAAACTGTTAGGAATACAACAAGTATTGATAAATATTACCACAAGCAATCAAGTCACTCTTTATACTTTCTGTCTGCTTATCTAACTTTACAACTATATGTTCTGAAAGGCAGTTATTAATTGTACTTATCTCTGAGTGGCTATTTATAGTGGTCTATAATAATTTATTAAATAACATAGTCATATTTGCTCTCCATTGTAAAATACTTAAGGGTTTTATTAATTGGAGTAAATGGAAAAAAAGAACTGTTTAAAAGAGATCTGTTGTTTTTCAAGATCCTAGATAGACATGGCATGCTGTGAGTAACCAAGGTCACTCTTTGGCATCAGCTTTTGTCTTAGCTGGGTATACACCCCCACCCTCATGAGATTTTCCCCTTTCTCCTACCTTATCTCATTCATCATTGGACTTGTTTGATACCACTCTTATCCTCGCTCCATGCTTGTCTTGTCCTTTGTATTTGGTGTCACTGTCTTAACATAATGCCCTTGGTTCTTGAAATAGAGATGTGGTATACCAGCTTTGATTTCTTTTTTCCACAGTTCCCACAATTTTAGGTCTCCATTTGTTTTTCCAATTCAACAGCCTGTTTGTTTTGTCCAATTCTATTTTGTGCAGAAGATTCTCAACTAGCTTCTAATAATCCAAATTGGGAGTCTAGTAATTACTAGACTTGTATAGTATAGTATTGTATAGTAATTATAAGCTTGTTATAATCCCCCAACACTTTACAAAGGTACATGTTTTGTTTATTTCAGACACATAAAAGGATGTACAATATACATTGGGAAAAAATATAAATTCTAAAATTAGAGCTACATACTCTTACGTTATTTTCAAATGATGACCCCAGATCTATTCCTGGCAATCTGTCTACACAGAACCTAACAAATGTAGGTTACCTTGAGTAGAAGACACATAAAGATAAAATTACATTTAAGGGTGTAAACCAGCTTTAATTGTGTGTCTGTGTCTGGGTAGCATGATGCGAGCAGTAGTACCCATGGAGGCCAAAGAAATTGGATCTCCTAGACCTAGAATTACTGGTGATTATGAGGTTCCTGATGTGGGATCTGGGAACTGAACTCTGGTTGTCTATAAGAACAGTACATACTCTTAACTAGTGAGCCATCTCTCCAGCACAAAGAATGTAAATTCTAATCTTTGAATGAAATTCTGTTTAGTTTAGTATTTCCATTTTGCTGGGCCAGAAAGAAAGACTAACATTAGGCAAGGTAGTAGTGCCAATTACAAAAACTAGAGAGTGGAAAGGAGAGAGAGAACCATTTTCTTGGACATGTTAATGGCAGAAAGTTTAAGCCACTGACAGGAAGATTTTTACAGTATGTGAAAGTCTCTTACTGGGTCACCATTACTCAAAGAAGGATCTGTTGAAAATAAGAAATTCACAGCTTTCCTGCTGACATGGTGAAAAAGAAAACTTCAAAGTAAACCTTTAAGAAATGGTTTTTAAAGCAGGAGAGTTGAAGCTTGACCCAGTAATAGGTTTTGAAAGGGTGTTTTATATCTCTGTGGTAAGTCAGGCTGTCCCACAGACAAGCTCCCAACCTGAGCACAAGTAGGCTGGAGGCACCTTAATAACGATATTGATTGACTATAAACAAAGACAGGCACATGTATCCAGGAGAGCCGAGAAAAAATGTATTCGAGGGAGAAAGGTTCTTATCCTCCTTTGGGATGTCTAATACCACAGCCGTAGAAATTCATTTTACAACAAATATTTTTGAGATCCTACAATGTGCCCAGTGCCTGATAAAAGGCATACTTCTAACCCTCAAGGTATCTGCAGGCTACTTGTGTATTTTAGGTAGTTCAATAGTGGAGGGAGAAAACCAGGGCCTATACACAAACTCGAAATGGCCACTTTAGAATTACCAGTAATCCACACTCCATAGAATAGTTTTGGAAAAGGAAGTACACACACAGATTGGTTTTCAGTGTGTTTCTGTCATGACATAGCTCAATGATTTAAGGTAGCTCATGCTCATCACTTTTCAGAGCACTAATTCCCTCTTGACCACACATGGGGCACCATGATAGTGATGGTGGACACTAGTGAGAATCCGCTGGACACTCACTTATGGAACTGTGTCCCTGGTACACTGGATGATGGAAGCCTGGGTGTGAAGATACATGCATCTTCTAGTTCATCTTTGCAGATTCGTTAAGTCACATCTATTTAGGAACCTTGGAATTTCCACCAAATTGAAAACAGTTACTGTATTTCTTTTCCTTCTCTACTCTGTCCCTACCCCTTATTCCTATGCTATCATAACATTTCTATACAAACTTTCTCCTTTTTTGTTTTTTTGTCTCAAGATCCACTTCTTGGGGACACAGATGTTTTAACTTCTGCATAGCCTGATTTGATCTTGCCTGCACAAAGGCTGTTGCTTCTGTTGCCTTGTTTACTGGCATTCTCCTCCTAGGAGAGCAGAACGTATGAAGAAACGGGGGATTGTGGAGTGCTGACTGGAAGAGTGATGTTAAGAGTTGTTTGCAAATACACCGTTGAAGTTGTTCTTCATATTTAAAAGTCCACATGAGTGTTGCCTTCTTCACAGTGCTTACTTGTATGTTTCAGTATGCAACATCTTGTTTGTAACCCCTCCAAAATGTCTGGACTCCTACAGCAGTGCTCTGCTCGATCATCCTGTTTCAGGTATTGTTACTGTCTAAGTGGCCTTTTCCATATGCAAACTTGATCACATCATTCTTTTGGTTAAAACTTTTAAAGAGGCTGTCTGGTGGAATTCTGATTAAATTCAAGCCCATTAGCCTGTTTTAAAGTCCTGAATAAATTGGTCTGTGCATACCTCTCCCCCCTACCCAGGCCATTTACTATCCTCTTCTTGACACTTCACCTAGCCTTCATAAATGGCCTCCAAACCTTTTAAATCTCTGTGTTTTCTTGACCCCAGCTCTCGTTCTCTTGTCTCAGTCTGGCACTACTCTTTAACTTGTCCGTCTATCTGTTTATGAGTTCTTTAGTGTTTGCAGCTCCCTGGAAAATGATATTTGTTTGAGGGTGCGGTGAGGCTGGGCTTATGTTTGTCTGTGTGTTCCAGCTGCTTTCTAATCTTTCTTCATCACAGCATATTTCTTACCATTTTGCTTTGCCTGTCAATCTGGTTCTTCCCTGGAAGACAAACATGTGAAGGAGATTGCACCATTGCTCCTTGTTTTCCAGGATCTTACCCAGATAAAGATTATGTAGTCTGGGTTCTTAAGGTCAAATTTCCGGCACCTATCAGTTTGACATTCTGTAAGCTCTTTTAGTCTTAGTTCTTCAGCTGTATATTGTGGAAGATAATATCCTCATTATAAGATGATTAAAAACAAAAAAGTTATGAGGTTTAACACAACAACCCATAGAATGTGTTTGATAAATGATAGCTACTGTTACTTTAATTACTACCACAATTATTAAAATTCTAATAATTTTGATCTTGTTAGGCATTCAATATATATGTAATGACTATATAATACAAAACAAATGGAAATATTTCATATCTTTCATTTGTTAATGAGCCAAGTATTTGTCATTGCCTATCAATTCTTGGAAAAGCAGAGCTGAATTGAGCTAATGAAGAGCATGAGATTAAGCATCAATGAGGAAAATTTTCCTTTCCACCTTATTGTCACAAATAAGTGTATATATGTGCCGTGACTGGTTTTTGTCCTTTAGTGAATTTATTATAATTATACAATGAGAATAACAAGAGAATGTCATCAACTGAATGAGGCTTAGCTCCTTTCAAAGGATCCCATGTCTTAATCCTTAGAACCCATGGGTGTGTTATGTTGCATAGTGAAAGGGATTTTGACAATATGATTAAGTTCAGGTGGGTCCAATATTATCAAAGGGCTTTCAGCAGAGGAATTGGGAGGCTGAGTCAGAGAGGAAAGACATAAGAATGGAGGCAAGGCCAAATAAAACTTGGGACCATGGATGAGAGTGAGGGTAGCCTCAAGAAGTAGAACAGACAGGGAGCAGATTCTCTGGGAGGCTCCAGATGGAACAAACCTTGCTGGAACACTGGAAGACCAAGGAATCCTCTAGAACTCTGAGCAATGATTTTTCTATTGTTTGAAGTTGTACTTATTGATTGTGGTGATTTGTTACAGCTGTAGTTGGAAAAAGAAGGCTTTGTTGACACACACTGAAATATTGCTGACAAGTGGCTTTAGCACAATATTTTGAGGATGAAGAGATTGCCAAGCCTAAACTGACATGGAAGAGATGATCTCTTGTTCTGTAAAAAGAGATGAAGACACTCTGGAGACACACTTTCATCTTTTGCTAGCTATTTAAATGGGGGTGGGGGACTAACATTTCCTACTAGAGGAACCAGCACATCTCTATCTACTTAACTCTTTAATGAAGCTGTTTTAAACATGTGCCTCTGTAATGCATTTATGTATGTGGTATAACTACCCTTCCCTCATTACTTTTCCTTTCTTAAAGTGTCTGGCTTTTGTATTTCTACACCTCTGGTGATCTGGAAATGCTCTTATCTTCTCAATAGTATCTAAATTTTCTTTCAGCTTTTATTTACATTGCATGATATCTAAGAAATACAGGCATCTTACCTTTAACAAGGCTTTTTACTTATAAGTAATGTTATGATTCAGACTGAGCTGTCTTACCTGAATTCTCAGTCAAGTGCCATCTCTTTAGATAAGTTCTGGAGACTTAGCATTTGCTTCAGTTATAGAAAAGGCATTTCTGATGTGATGAATGGGTGCTTCTATTCCTGCTACGCTGTCTGCTCATACCATTTTGTTGTCACAGAAACTTATGGTTGATCTTTTTCCTGTTTTGGTCTCATACTTTGCAGGATCTATGACTTGTTTTATGTATATGAGAAGCATGTGTTGTGCATAATTTTCTTTTTGTTGCCTGGAATATATACACACCATGATAGCAATTTTATTTATCTTGTATGGTCTATTCCTTTCTTTTTGTGTGATTTTATTTCCAAAGTAAAATTTGGATGCTTCTCTTTGTTGAAGGAGAAGGAGATGGAGAAGGAGGAGGAGAAGGAGAAGAAGAAAAGGAAGAAGAAGAAGAAGAAGAAGAAGAAGAAGAAGAAGAAGAAGAAGAAGAAGAAGAAGAAGAAGAAGAAGAAGAAGAAGCAGAAGCGCAGCAGCAGCAGCAGCAGCACAGCAGCAGCAGCAGCAGACAGCAGCTTGGGCCAGAAGTTGGCTTACCTGGTCAGGGTGCTTACCAACAAGCCTGATAATCTAAGTTGAATCCACATAGTAGAAGGAGAGAGCTCCATGCTGACAGTTGTCCTATGATCACCACACATGCACTGTGACTTGTGTAGGAAACACACACACACACACACACACACACACAGACACACACACACATGTAATAAGAATAAAGTCTTGCAAAGAAATAATAAACAGGGTCTGGCATGCAGACCCTCAACAAAAACATTCAGAACATTCAGTGAGAAGAGTTAGGTCCTTGACTTATGTGGGTGGCCAGCTAATCCTGAAGTCCTGTACAATGTGGAGCAACGTGCCCTAAATCTTAGTATTATCCCAAACTTTGTCCAGTGCTTACTGCAATCCCAGTCAGTCCTTACTGAGTTCCTCTCCTCCTTTATGTGGATCCAAACAAAACCCAACCTTATTCAACCTGGATGGAGAAATCTTCTGAAAACATGAGAAAAACCAATGGCTATGAGCTCTTAGGCATCAATTGAAAAGGCTCCCACTGCACTGTGGGAAACTTACTTGCTGGGGAAAAATTATTATGTATCAGCTGATACAATTCTACTTGAATGGTAAATATACTTGACTAAGTAGACTGCAGTTTTCTGATGTACCAAAAGCTTTCCCAGCCGTTCATTATCTCCGTGCATTTCACATCAGTGCTGTCCTTGACTCCAGCGCTTGCCATGGCTATGCTCATCAGTGAAAGATCTGTACAATATAGGTCTTCTTTCACATCAGAGGGAAAAGATGAATCTTGAAGAACACACTATGGAGCTGACAATTTTAAGAAGTAATTGATTTGAACGAGAATAAAAATTTAGTCTCAAATTATTTTAAATTATTATTTTGAATCTCTGTCACCCTACTGAAATAGATAGCAAGGCAAAATAAAACTGTGCAAAGATAGTATGGCTAATATAGTAAAAGAATAATCTTATCAATTAATGTTAAATTCACGTAGTATATATGTATATATGCACATCTTTACATTTATGCATATATATAAATATATATGAAGAAAAAAATAGGAAGCCTTAACAATGGTCAGGCCTAGTTATGGATGTGTGAAAATTGTTTGTATGTGTATTTTAACTTTTAGGATATCTAGCCTCATAATTAAAACATTTAAAATACCCATAACTACATTAACATTTCAATGCACATAAAATTTGCATGAGGATCTTTCCCAGTTATAGAAGAACATGGGTGGTAGAATGAACGCTATGCATTAAACACATGGATCGCAACACGCCACCCAAGCTGGCAGTGTGAAAGAGGCTGTGGCCTGCCATGGTGGCACTCAGGATGCAGAGCAGCAGTCAAGCCCACATCCTTTCCTTCCTGCTCCCGTGCTTCCTGATTCCGTCTGCTGCCTGCTTTTCTGAAGTCATAGCCAATGGCATGCTTGGGATAGGTTCGAAACTCTTTTCAACTGGAGCTGCCCATATGTTCATTATAGAAAATGTGTTTGCATTTTCCCTGCAGCACACCGCATATACTGACACTGCCTGACTGTGAATTCCTAGCTGGAAGAGAAGAGGGACTGGCAGATGAAGTGAAAGAAAGTTGGTGAGAAGTAGAACTTCAGCCGGAGAGTTTCTGAGTTTCATGTGCCCGTGGGAGCTCTTCTTTTTAGCTTGGATCTCATGGCAGAATGCTTGAGTGACTGTTTTTCCTCCCCTCAAGCTCTTTCCACACAGAATATATATACTTATGATTCCATCAGCCAATACAGCACAAGAACTTTTTCAAATCATGCCTCAATGGAACAAATGTCAGTAATCTCCAGTTGGTTGAAGTCTGACTTTAAGATGGTTTTCTTTTCCCCAAACACTGATTCTAATGATTTTTACTTCATGGGTACTTCTAGAGTCAACAGTACTGATGCCCTCTGGTTTAACATTATATAGTTGGATGGAAAGGATGGCTGAAGAGATATGTAAATAGATGGATGGAGAATAAATGGATGGGCAGAGAGGAAAGAGAGGTGTCTAAATGGTTTTCTTGCTTTTGGCTAATCTGAGAGGTTCTATTTGAGAGCAAATGATTACATCTAGTACACAGAAGTTGAGAAAATTTTGTTTGTTGAATCTACATTCTTGGGCTCCTTCCAATTGGCAGCTGTTGAGAATGTTATATCATCTTGTCTTCATGAGGTCCATGAGTTTTGTAAAATGTATTGCTTCTACTAGTTTTGGGGAAATGCCATATTACAGTCAAATTTATTTTGTTATTGACTACCTATGGTTTTCAGTTGCCCACTGTATGAGCTTGCTGGAACAGCAGGGAAGTACAACAGTTTTGGAGGCTTAAAACAACAGAGTTGCACTTATCTCACAGTTCTGATTTCCTTGGATCACATTCCTTCAGAAGGTTCTAGAAAAGAATTTTTCTTGCCCCTTTCAGTTCTCTAGCTTTCCAGAGGCTTTAGTATTTCTAGGTTTGCAGATAGATCTCTCTAGTTCTTGCCTTTGTGAACTCAAACAAGAGCTCAAAGGCTAGAGTTGAATTTGCCCCTGTATGCTCCTGTGTGAAGTCTAGACACAGACTCCTGAGCTTTGACTAGGAGTTCTGTGTGTCCATCTTTCTTCCTTCCTTCTTTGCTGTTTACTCTCTATTTCATGAGCAATGCACTCCCTCATATCTCTTCCTTATTATCAAGGTCTCACAGCTTATTCAATGACTGAACTAAAAGACTTCTTCCAGGCCCCCACCATTCCATTTCATTCTATCTTTTCCTGCTCCAATCTGTATCCATCCCATCCCATCCCATCCCATCCCATCCCATCCCATCCCATCCCATATCCCATCCCATCCCATCCCATCCCATTCCTTCCTCCACCGTCTTACACTAGGAGTCAGTTTCTCTGGGCTCAGTTCCCAGCCACACTATACATTCATATGCTATTATAGCATTTATTTAGCCTGGCTTGGAGTTTGGTAAACTGGGAATAAGAATTAGTGTCTCCAGGTATATTGTTTATCATAATGCTCAGCACAAAGAAAGTCAATGCATACATGTAAGTTCTACTTTGTAATCATTTGTTTTTGTCCTGTGGTTATTTGTAAATACCCATGCATACTTCACTGTTCTCGGAACTATGAAAGGCCAGGAATTTTGCTCTATTCACCCTTCCATGGCACATGCATTAAGTATGTGCTCAATAAATAGATGCAATTGGTACATGTTTGTAGTTTTAGTAAAGGAAAAAAAAAAGGCTTTTTAGGGTCTTTCTTAACTCTTAATGTGACCCATTTGTGCCAGTTCTTTATTGGAGTCATAGTAGAAAACTTTTCACCCTTTATTTATTTCAGCAAGTACATACTTATCAAATGTTGTGGTTTTCTGTTTTTATGAATGAAGAATACAATAAAATAATTGTAATCTTTATTGTAGTACAATTCTTATTTGTTAGATACTTGATACTTATTAGAAACTCATGTTGCTATCTTACCTTCTCAGCTTCCTAAAACCATTCAAAAGCAGGTTTTGGTAGTTTTCCAAGCTAATGGAATAAAATATACAAAGCTCAGATAGGCCAATCCAGCTACAATATGGAACAGCACAGTAATAACACAAGACAAGCCAGCTGAAACTGTCTCGAAAGCCCTTAATATTGTTTCTTTGTTGTGTTGTCTTCCTTCCTTTGGTTATTATAATACTGTTTTAAAATATAAGCAGTAAAGAGAATTGTCTACTATGGTTGCAACACCTGATTTCACCTGCATTGTCCAGTGAATATTGTTCTCTGCCCTTCTCCACTAGCATGTCTCTCCATACCAAGTAGTTCCTTATTGCATGATTCCCAAATCTTCCATACTACATACCCATCCTATTATATCTGAACTTATCTCCCTAATTCCATATAGTGTCCATCAACTAAATTGAGGCAAGACACAGAGTCTAGTGTAGAAGACAAACTATCCCTAGTAATAGCCCTTTCAAGGGTGAGGTGAGGCAATGATCAAAGACACTATTGCATTGGAAACTATTCACAGTGGCCAACAGAACATCGCATAAGAAACACTCGGGATAAGAATGGGCAATAGCCAAAGGAACCATTACAGAGGAAATGTTCTCACCATGTGAAAGTGGAGTATGGCAAAGAGGTTATGTTGAGGAAAAACAGTCATAGGCAGGAGTGGACAATGAGGGTAGACTATTGTACCAGCCTACATCCTCTAGACACTATTTTCTAAAGTTTCTTGGAACAAGCAAGGTTCTTGGGGACGTTTTCTTATGTGGATGGTTGGCAGACCCACTAGGATTAACTCCTAAGGGAGCACATAATAGTGGAGTTTTTTATTTGTTTTTCCAGAAAGCCTTCTACAGGATAGTAATCTGATAATCTTGGCAGTTCAGAAAGCCATGTCTCCATCCAGAGAGATAAATACCTCTCAGAGACTATATCTTTGACTGAAAAATCATGCAACAATAGATTTTTAAAAGATTAAATAAAAATATCAATCTATAAAATTAGATATGCTGTGCCAGGAGGAAACAGCTTTCCCTTAATGGGCCTCAAAAAGACCCTGCTACCTCATTTCCTTATGGTACTTTAAACTTTAAAGAGAGGCTATTACGGTGCTTCCTCCCTTCC
>JAJTUV010002370.1:0-107500 GCA_021653895.1 Mastomys natalensis | reverse complement strand
GTGAAGACTGAGCTGAGCTAAGTGCTGAGAACAGTAGACAGTTCACTTGTCAGTTCTTTGATAAACCGTGTGATCTGATGCAAGGTAGAGGTGGCTATTGCCACTCCTTCTGAGGTCCATGTGAGGATGCTGTATTCTTCTTCAATCTTTCATAAGTTTTGGAACCTGACTTACTGATACTGATAATGGATTTTTATTTGTTTGTTTGTTTGTTTTTAAATAAACACTAATTTAGAAAACCTAAGAAGAAAGAGGCTGGGCCACATATCTGTGTGAACAGTAAAGCAATGAGCAGAATGCTTAGCATGTGTGCATTTGTACATTATATACATGCAGAAGTAATCATGTCTGCAACTTTACTGTGCATGAATTCTGACTATGCATTATAAGTTATACATCACTGTAGCATTATGTGCAGAAGGGAAGTCATTAGCAGAACAGACAGCTCAGTGACAGAGGCCATTCCTGGCAGAGCCAATGAGATTCAATTTCCAAATTCTCCAGTGCCAACAGCTTGAGTATTAGAAGAAGTAAGGTCTTCTCATTCTCCCTTTGTCTGCACTCTCTTCATTTGAGCTCCAGGCACATGATAGATTCTTGAGGGGTGAACTTTGGGGTGACTTTAGCAGAGGACAGGGTGGAGGATTGTCTTAGTTAGGGTTTCTTTTCCTGCACAAAACATCATGACCAAAATCAAGTTGGGGAGTAAAGCTTACACTTCCACATTGCTGTTCATCACCAAAGGAAGTCAGGAGTGGAACTCAAGCATGTCAGGAAACAGGAGCTGATGCAGAGGCCATGGAGGGATGTTACTTATTTGTTTGCTCAGCTTGCTTTCTTATAGAATCCAAGACTACCAGCCCAGGGAAGGTACCACCCACAAGGAGCCCTCCCCCTTGATCGGTAATTGAGAAAATGCCTTACAGCTGGATCTCATGGAGACATTTTCTCAACTGAAGCTCCTTTCTCTGTGATAACTCCAGCTTGTGTCAAGTTGACACAAAATCAGCCAGTACAAGGATCTACTACTACCCACAGGCCCAGAGCCTTACCCTTGTTCCCTGCTGAGTCTTGTCACAGCCAATACCATGTGTGGTTGCAGGTGTGTATCCCCAGTCTGCTCTAGTAGTGACCCCCCATCATCCATTTCCACTTTCCTCTTTCATCTTTATGTGATGTGTGTGTTTTATGTATTTATTTATTCACTTCACATCTCAATATCAGGCCTGCTGCTCCACCCAGTGTGTCCTCACACAGCAAGTCCTGCCTCCTATTCTGCCTTCCCTCTCTGGGTGTTACCCCTCCCCCACTACCCTACTCCCATCCCAGCACACCAAGTCCCTGCTGGATTAGGCACATCCACATCCTCTCCCACTGAGGCCAGACAAGGCAGTCTATTTAGAGGGATTAGATCCATAGGAAGGTAGCAACAGGCTCAAGGACAGTTTCTACTCTAGTTGTTGGGGGACCTGCATGAAAACTAAGCTGCTCATCTGTTACATATGTGCAGGGGCCTAGGTCCAGCCTGTGCCCATCTTTGGTTAGCGAGTCAGTCTCTGGGAGCCCCCAGGGGTTCAGGTTAGTTGACTCTGTTGGTCTTCCTATAGAGTCCCTGTCCTCTTTGGGTCCCTCAATCCTTCTCCCAACTCTTCTGTGAGACTCCCTGAGCTCCATCTAATGTTTGGATGTGAGTCACTGTATCTCTTTCCATTGGCTGCTGTGTGGAGCCTCTCAGAGGACAGTTATGCTAGGTTCCTGACTGCAAGCATAATGGAGTATCATTAATAGTGTCAGGGATTGGTTCTTGCCCATGGGATAGGTCTCAATTTGGGGCAGTCATTGGCTGGCCATTTCTTACACTGCTCTATTTCTGTCCCTGTACATCTTGTGGGTAGGACACATTTTGGGTAGAAGGTTTTGTAGGTAGCTTGCTGTTCTTATCCCTTCACTGTGAGTCCTGCATGCCTACAGGGAATGTACATATCAGGACCCATATCCCCCCACTTCTAGGAGTCTCACCTAACATCTCCCCCATAGACACTCGGGGGCATCTCCCCATCCCAGTTCTCTGACACATCCTAGAAATTGCCCCCCTTCTCTTTCCTCTGTTCTCCCTACATATGATTTCCCTATCCCCACCTGCCCCACTCACCTCCCCATCCCCTCTTAATTCCAGTTCCTTTCTTCCAATGACCTCCAATATCTATTTTGCTTCCCCCTCTGAGAAAGACTCAACCATCCTTTCTTGGTCCCTCCTTGTTATTTGGCTTCTTTGGATATGTTGATTATAGCATGGTTATCCTATACTTTATGGCTAATATCCACTTATAAGTGAGTAGTACATACTATGCATATTGTTTTGAGTCTGAGTGACCTAATTTAGGGTGGTATTTTCTAGTTCAATCCATTTGCCTATGAAATTCATGATGTTCTAATTTTTAACAGCTATGTAGTATTCTATCCTATAAATGAACCACATTTTCTTTATTCATTCGTCAATTGAAGGACATCTAGGTTGTTTCCAGTTTCTAGCTATTATCAATAAAGCTGCTACAAATATACTTGAGCAAATATTCTTATGGAATATTGGAGCATCTTTTGGGTACACGCCCAGGAATGGTATCGAGGGTTGTTGAGGTTGAACTATTCCTAATCTTTTGAGAAAATGCCAAATTGATTTCCAGAGTAGGTATACAGATTTGTACTCCTGCCATGAATGAAGAAGTGCTCCTTTTGTTACACAACCTCCCAGAATGTATTGTTCTTTAAGTTTTTGAACGTATCCATTCTGGTGTGTGTAAGGTGGAATCTCAGAGTTGCTTTGATTTGTATTTCCCTAATGACTAAGGATGTTGAACATTTCTTTAAGTGCTTCTCAGCAATTTGAGATTCTTCTGTTGAGAATTCTCTGTTTATCTCTATACTCCATTATTAAATCAGGTTATTTGGATTGTTGGTGTCTGACTTCTTGAGTTCTTTATATATTCTGGATATTAGCCCTTTATCAGATATAGGATTAGTGAAGATCATTTTGCAACACATAGGCTGCCATTTTGTCCTAATGATGATATCCCTTGACTTACAGAAACTTTTCAGTTTTATGAGGTTCCATCTATTAATTCTTGACCTTAGTAGCTGAGCCATTGGTGTTCTCTTCGGGAAGTTTTCTCCTGTTACCAAAGAGTTCAAGACTATTCCCCATTTACATTCAATTAGATTTAGTGTAGCTGTTTTTGGGTTAAAGTCTTTAATCCATTAGGACTTGAGTTTTGTGCAGAGTAGTAAATATGGATCTATTTGTAGTTGTCTACATGCTGATATCCAGTTAGACCAGCACCATTTTTTAAAGATGCTCTCCCTTCTCCATTGTATGGTTTTTGGTTCCTTTGTCAAAAATCATGTGTCCCTAAGAGTGTGGGTTTATTTCTGGATCTTCAATATAATTCCATTTATCTACTTGTCTGTTTCTATACTAATACCATGGAGTTATTTTTATTATCATTGCTCTGTAATATGGCTTGAAGAAAGAGATAGTGATACCTCCAGAAGTTCTTTTTAGCTGTTCCAGGTTTTTTGTTTTTCCATATGAAGTTGAAAATTTTTCTTTCAATGTCTGTAAAGAATTGTGCTGAAATTTTGATGGGGATTACATTGAATCTGAAGATTGCTTTTGGTAAGAAGGTCATTTTTACAATGCTAATTCTACCTATCCATGATCATGGGAGATCTTTTGATCTTCCAATATTTTCCTCAATTTCTTTCTTCAGAAACTTGAACTTGTTGTCATTCAGGGCTTTCACTTGCTTGGTTAGAGTTATGCCAAGGTATTTTATATTATTTCTGGCTATTGTGAAGGATATTATCTAGGTTCTTTCTCAACACAGTTATCACTTGTGTAGTGGATTGCTGCTGATTTCTTTGAGTTAATTTTGTATCCAGCCACATTGCTAAAGGTGTTTATCAGCTGTAGGAATTCTCTGGTAGAATTTTTGGGGACACATATATATGCTGCCATATCATCTGGAAAAAGTGATAATTTGACTTCTTCCTTTCCAATTCATAGCCCCTTGATCTCCTTTGTCTTATTGCTCTAACTAGAACTTGAAGTACTATATTGAAGAGATAGGAAGATAGTGGATAGCCTTGTCTTGTTTTGATTTTACTGGAAATGCTTTCTCTTCACTTAGTTTAGAGTTAGCTTTTGGCTTGTTTTATATTGCCTTTACTATGTTTAGGTATGAGCCTTGTATCTCTGCTCTCTCCAAAACTTTTTCCCCTCACTAATATCATTTTTTTATTGGATATTTTCTTTCTTTACATTTCAAATGTTATCCCCTTTCCTGGTCCTCTCTCTGAAACTCTCTATTCCATCACCCTCCCATGCTTCTATGAAGGTATTCCCCAACCCACCCACTCCTGCCTACCCACCCTTGAATTCCCCTACACTGGGGCATTGAGCCTTCACAGGACCAAGGGCCTATCCTCCTATTGATGCCCAACAAGGCCATCCTCTGCTACATATGCAGCTGGAGCCATGAATCCCTCTATGTGTACTCCTTGGTTGTTGGTTTAGTACCTGGGAGCTCTGGTGGGGGGTCTGGTTGGTTGATATTATTGTTCTTCCTATGGGGTTACAAACTAGTTCAGCTCCTTCAGTCCTTTCTCTAACTCCTCCACTAGGGACCCCACTGGGGACCCCATTCAGTTCAATGGTTGGCTGCAAGCATTCACCTCTGTATTTGTCAGGCTCTAGAAGAGCCTCTCTGGAGACAGCTTATCAGACTCCTATCAGCATGCACTTCTTGGCATTCACAATACTGTCTGGGTTTGGTGACTGTATATGGGATAGATCCAGGTGAGGCAGTCTTTGGATGGCCTTTCCTTCAGTCTCTGCTCCACACTTTGTCTCCATATTTGCTCCCTTGAGTATTTTGTTACCCTTTCTAAGAAGGAGCCAAGCACCCATAGTTTGGTCTTCCTTATTCTTGAACTTCATGTGGTCTGTTAATTGTATCTTGGGTATTCCAAGCATTTGGGCTAATATCCACTTAACAGTGAGTGCATACCATGTGTGGTTTTTTGTGATTGGGTTACCTCACTCAGGATGATATTTTCTAGCTCCATCCATTTGTCTAAGAATTTCATGAAGTTGTTGTTTTTAATAGCCAAGTAGTGCTCCATTATGTAAATATACCACATTTTCTGTATCCATTCCTCTGTTGAAGGACATCTGAATATTTTTTCAGCTTCTGGCTATTATATATAAGACTGCTATGAACATAATGGAGCATGTGTCCTTGTTAAATGTTGGAGAATCTTTTGGGTATATGCCCAGGAGTGGTATAGCTGGCTCCTCAAGTAATACTATGTCAATTTTCTGAGGAACCACCAGACTGCTTTTCAGATTGGTTGTACCAGCTTGCAATCCCACCAACAATGAAGGAGTGTTCCTCTTTCTCTACATGCTCGCCAGAATCTGCTGTCACCATCCCTGACCTCAAGCTGTACTACAGAGCAATAGTGATAAAAACTGCATGGTATTGGTACAGAGACAGGCAGGAAGATCAATGGAATAGAATTGAAGATCCAGAGATGAACCCACACACCTATGGTCACTTGATCTTTGACAAAGAAGCTAAAACCATCCAGTGGAAAAAGGACAGCATTTTCAACAAATGGTGCTGGTTCAACTGGAGGTCAGCATGTAGAAGAATGCAAATTGACTCATTCTTATCTTCTTGTACAAAGTTCAAATCCAAGTGGATCAAGGACCTCCACATAAAACCAGATGATACACTGAAACTAATAGAGGAGAAAGTTGTGAAGAGCCTCAAACAAATGGACACAGGGGAAATTTTTCTGAACTTAACACCAATGGCTTATGTTCTGAGATTAAGAATTAACAAATACAACCTCGGACACTGTCAATAGGACAAAATGGCAATCAACAGATTGGAAAAAGATATTTACCAATCCTACATCCTATAGAGGGCTAATATCCAATATATACAAAGAACTCAAGAAGTTAGACTCTAGAGAATCAAATAGCCCTATTAAAAAATGGGGCACAGAGCTAAACAAATAATTCCCAACTGAGGAATATTTAATACCTGAGAAGCACCTAAAGAAATGTTCAATCATCCTTTGTCATCAGGAAAATACAAATCAAAACAACCCTGAGATTTCACCTCATGACAGTCAGAATGGCTAAGATCTCCAAGACTTTTAACATGTGGGGGAGTTGGATTATGTCAAATGCTTTTATGGCATCTAGTGAGGTGATCATGTCTGGTTATTTTTCTTTCAGTTTGTTTATATAGTAGATTACATTGATGGATTTTCAAATTTTGAACCACCCCTCAATCCCTGGAATAAAGCCTACTTGATCATTTTAGATGATGTCTTTGATGTGTTCTTGGATTTGGTTTTTGAGAATTTTATTGAGATTTTTACATCAATATTCATAACTGAAATTGTTCTGACATTCTCTTTCTTTGTTGAGTCTTCTTTATGTGGTTTAGGTATCAGAGCAACTGTGGCCTCATAGAATGAGTTTGGCAATGTTCCTTATGTTTCTATTTAGTTGAATAGTTTGAAGAGAATTGGCATAGCCTTCTTCTTGAAAGAAGAATTCTGCATGAAAATCATCTGGCCCCGGACTAACTTACTTACTTACTTACTTTATTTATTTATTTATTTTTAATTTTTTGACTTGAAGAATTTTAATGACTGCTTCTATTTCCTTAGGAGTTACCAGACTATTCAGAATGTTTACCTGATAGAGCTTTGGTAATTGGGATCTGTCTAGAAAAATATCTACTTCATTTAGATTTTCCAATTTTGTGGAGTACAGGCTTTTGAAATAAGACCTAATGATTCTTTGAATTTTCTCAATGTCCATTGTTATGTTTCCTTTTCATTTTTGATTTTGCTAATTTGAGTACTGTTTCTGCCTTTTAGTTAGTTTGACTAACGGTTTGTCTATCTTGTTGAATTTCTCAAAGAACCAGCTCTTGGTTTCATTGATTCTGTATTGTTCTCTTTGTTTCTAATTGATTGATTTCATCCCTGAGTTTTATTATTTCCTGCCATCTACTTCTGGTTGTGTTTGTTTCCTCTTCTTTTTTTCCTAGAGTCTTCAGATGTACTTTTAATTTACTAGTATGGGAACTCCCCAATTTCTTTAGAAGGGCACTGAATGCTATGAACTTTCCTCTTAGTGCTGCTTTCATAGTGTTCCATAAGTTTGGGTGTGTTGTGCCATCATATTCATTGAATTCCAGAAAGTCTTTAATTTTTTTCTTTCTTTCCTTTTTCTCTTTGTTTTTCTCTCCTTCCTGCCTTCCTTCCTTCCTTCCTTTCTTCCTTCTCTCTCTCTCTCTCTCTCTCTCTCTCTCTCTCTTTCTTTCTTTCTTTCTTTCTTTCTTTCTTTCTTTCTTTCTTTCCTGACCCAGTGATCATTGAGTATAGAGTTGTTCAGTTTCTATGAGTATGTAGACATTCTGTTATTTCTATTGTTTTTGAAGTTCAGTTTTAATCCATGGTTATTTGATAAGATGCATGGGGTATTTTAATCTTCTTGTATCTGTTGAGACTCACTTTATGACAAATTATATGGCCAATTTCAGAGAAGGTTCTGTGAGGTGCTGAGAAGAAAGTATATTCTTTTGTGTTTGAGTGAAATGTTCTTTAGATGTCTGTTAGGTCCATTTGAATCATAACTTCTGTTAGTTTCATTATTTCTGTTTAGTTTCTGTTCCAATGACCCATCCATTGGTGAGGATGGGGTGAAATCTCTCACTATTAATGTATGGGGTTTTGTGTGATTTAATCTTTAGTAATATTTCTTTTATGAATGTGGTTGCCCTTGAATTTGAAGCATAAATGTTCAGAATTGATATGACTTCTTGCTATATTTTTCCTTTTATGAATATGAAGTATCCTTGCCACAGGAAACTCTTTTGATTGCTTTTGGTTAAAAGTCTATTTTATTAGATATTAGAATAGATAGTCCAGCTTGTTTCTTGGGTTTGTTTGCTTGGAAAACCTTTTTCCAGCCCTTAATAATGAGTCAATGACTACCTTTGTTGCTGAGATGTCTTCCTTCCTTCCTTCCTTCCTTCCTTCCTTCCTTCCTTCCTTCCTTCCGTCCTTCCTTTGTTTTTAAAAGGAATTATTTATTTACTCTATGTATATAAATGCATTGTAGCTGTCTTCAGACACACCAGAAGAGGTATCAGATCCCAATACAGATGGTTGTGAGCTACCATATGGTCACTGGGAATTGAACCCATGACCTCTAGAGAAGCAGTCAGTGCTCTTAACTGCTGATCCATCTCTCTAGCCCCAAGATGTGTTTCTTGTATGCAGCAAATTAATGGATTCTGCTTTTACATCCATTCTGTTAGCATGTGTCTTTTTACTGGGAATTGAGTTCAATGATACGGACAGATATTAATGACCAATGATTGTTACTCCCTGTTATTTTGATATTAGTGGTGGTTGTGTGTGTGTGTTTCTCTTCTTATGCTTTTAATGGTATGAAATTGTTTATTTCTTGTGTTTTCTTGAGTGCAGTCAGCCTTATTGGGTTGTAGTTTTCCTTCTAGTACCCTCTGTAGGTATGGGTTAGTGGAAAGGTATTGTTTAAATTTGATTTTATCATGAAGTGTTCTGGTTTCTCCATCTATAGTGATTTGAAAGTTTTGTTGGGTATAGTAGTCTAGGCTGATCCCTTTGGTCTCTTAAAGTCTGCAAGACCTCTGCCCAGGTCCTTCTAGCTTTTAGAGTCTCAGATGAGAAATTGGGTGTATACTGATGAGTCTGCCTTTATATGTTACTTGAACTTTTTCCCTTGGTGCTTTTAAAATTCTTTCTTTGTTCTGTGTATTTAATATTTTGATTATTATTTGGAAGGAGGATTTTCTTTTCTAGTCTGATATGTTTGTGCCTATACAGGCATCTCTTTCTTTAGGTTAGGGAATTTTTTTTTTCTATAATTTTGTTGAAAATGTTTTCTGAGCCTTTGAGCTGGGAATCTTCTCTTTCTTTTATTCCCATTTTTCTTATGTCTGGTCTTTTCATGTGTTCCAAATTTCCTGAATGTTTTGTATCGAGGACTTTTTAAATTTTGCATTGTCTTTGAGTGATATCAATATATATTTCTTCTATTTCACATTTCTTCTTATATGTATCTCTTACACCTGAGATTCTCTCTTCCATCTCCTGTATTCTGTTGGTGATGTTTATGTCTGTAGTTCCTGTTCTCTTTCCTAGGTTTTCCATCTCCAGGATTGCTTCAGTGTGTGCTTTCTTTATCAGTTCTATTTCCCTTTTCAGGTCTTTGACAGTTTTATTCATATTATTTAGTCTAGCTTAGTTCTCCCTTCAGTCGCATGTGCTGTTACCACAACCAGCTGGTATCCTTTCAGTTTCTGCTGTGTGTCTGCCCCCACCCCTAAACTGTTGCACGTAAGTGTTTTTCTCTTAAACTGTTTCTCTTTGGTTATTTCATTTGATTTCTTAGAGAAAATTTGCCAGGCAGCATATAAGGAGCCAATTTTCTTAGACATTCTCAATAGTAGAATTATGATCGATTAATTACTCAGTATTTTAAGGTTATTTGCAAAGAAGTATAGAATGTACTAAGCCAAAAGAAGTTTTCCAAACTTTGGAATACAGTGTAACCCATGAATATGGTACATAAATAACTTAAATATATTAAGCCACAGTAAAATATTAAAACTGATGATATTAGTTTGGGTAATATATTAACTCAATATATAATGCTATTTCAATATATAATTGGTATAAAGTTATTAATCAGATAGCTTATATTCTCTTTCATATTAATTCTTCAGTATTAGGAGAACATTTAAAAATTTATAAAAAACTTCAGTTCATCTTGGCCACTTTTAATAGCCCCATGTGGCTAATAGCTATTATTTAATATCACACAGCCTTATGTGACAAAAATCTCCTTTTTGTGCTATATTATGCTAATCATTCCTATTAAATATTCTTTATCTTCTTGTCTGTTATAGTTTAATCCTAATATCAGAGGAGAGTTGTGACAATAAAATCAAATCCCAGTTTGCCTAAGGGTAGGATTGTTTATGGGACAGCCTGAGCAATGAGGACCCAGAATCAGAAATGTACAGGGTATTTCAGGGTGTGGCTTTTCTCAAATAATGTCTCATGATTTGCTCTCTGTTGTTTTTTTCTGCCTGTCTAGAATGCAGAGATTACAGGACCTAAGGTGGAGATTGCACAACACCCAGATGACTGACAGTGATAGCCCCTCTAGGACCGATGGGACAGAGATGGATGAATGGATGGATGGATGGATAGATAGATAGATAGATAGATAGATAGATAGATAGATAGATACTGAGAGTTGGCAGTGACATAGAGCTGGTGCACCACCCATAGTTGCCTGGATTTTACTCTGTAAGGGTAAGGTCTTGATTGACAAGCCCACTGTGGCTCCACAATGCATATATGAGTCTTGGTTGATAAATTTATTTTGATCTTCATCTTATCATTTAAAGATAGACTTTTCCTCTGTGACTAGGACTAATTTTTTAAAAAGAGTTTTCAGTAAAACACCAAAAGCTCTTACTAGATTAATATTTGTTAGCAAACATGCCATACATAGGAACAGAAATAATGAAAATAAAAAGATGTATGATTTTGTCATTGCCACACAGATAGTCTTACAAAGGATGTTCTGAATACTCTGTACTGAGAACAAATGGGTTTAGGTTCCAGCAGTGGCCATCTTCTGCAACTGTTTCTGTGTGTTCTTTCTTTCACCATGAAAGAAAATAGTGTCCTGATTGTGCTAAGAGCTTCTGTCTGGATAGTTAAGGAAGCTTCTCTCAACCTTAGTTTCCTCATATATAACAGAAGATGAAGTTGTAGAATTCCACATTTATTTATTTAACATTTATTTTATTTATTTTCATCATGTATGTATGTATGTATATGTGTATATGTATGTATGTATGTACATATGTATGTAATTATTGCTTTAGCACTCTGCACCTTTATGCAAGAGTTTCTTTCAGAGGCAGAATTTGTAGCCTAGCTTTTTTGTTGATCCTTGGCCTTTGGGGATGATCTCCCTTAAACCATTTATTGCATTCTGGCAGTGATATCACTTGAGCATCCACCACTTGAAACTCCGGCAACCTCTTTCTGCTGTAGAACACACCCTTTTAGTTCGCTCAACTTCCTGATTTCCATAGAAAGCACCTTCATCGAATTTCAAGAGAAAAATATTTTCAGGAAGTAAGATTTAGTTACATAGGCTCTAGGAAATTATTTTCAGTGAGCTAAGAAAAGAAGAACAATTAATATGATTTAACATCATTATGTGTACTTGGAAATACTTGTCTTTTTCTTTAGTTCTGTTTGTTATTAAGCATTATTGAAAATTCTACCTTATTCCATTTGTCTTAAACATATCTCAGAGCCTCTTTCCAGTTCTGAAAACTCTTGGCTAAATATTGGTGCTATTTTTAAGTTATAGGCAAACTCACATTTTTAACGTTCAAGAGGAGCAGAAGTTCAGCTTCCAAATGCATCACTCTGTCAGCAGCCTCTGGTGAGCTCAAAGCAGACAATAGCAGTGGAGGGCAAGCATCTGGAAGCCAAGTGCCTCTTCCACACAGAGAGTAGACCCAAGTGAAGGTTAGCTTTCTGTCTTGCCTTTTAGATGGTAGTATCTAAGAGAAGATGGTACATGCTTCTAATCCTGCCTCTTCTTTCTAGAAAAATGTTGCTTCTATTAAACCTCTGCTTTTAAGGACTATTTATTTTTATTTGTTACTATTAAAAGCATGTACTCTACCTCATAAAAATGACTGTAAACCATGACTCAGGAGGCAGCATCATCTAAGACAAGAATGGAGGGATTTGTTTGTTTTCTAAGAGAGATGAAAAGGGGTAGATTAGGGTGGGATGGGAAGTGGGGAGAAACTGGGAGGAGGAGAGGGAGGGGAAACCATAATCAAGCTATATTATGTGAGAAAAATCTATTTTTAATAATAGGACAAAGAAAACCAATGAAAGGATCATGGAAAGATCTGCTGGTTAGGAAAAGAGTTACTAACACTAAGCCCTATTTTCCATGATATATTACAATAAATTTCTCTAACATGATGGTGATGATGATGTCAGATAACCCTTAGGTACCACTAGCATACAATCATCATTTAACAGCTTATGTTATTATCTTAAATGTAAACATCATTGTCAATATTACTTCGTGTAACAGAGCTCACAGACCTGATGTTAGAAAGCAGTTTTTCATGGTGACAGCATTAAATACCTCCTCTCTGCTATTACATAAATAAGGTAAAGTCGTTCTAAATATTTTTAAATGCTAAAAATAGAACCTGAGACCTCATGCCTAATAGGTAAGTCATCTAGCACTGAGAAGGTTCACTGAACCATGATACATTTGAATTTAGTTTTTAGTTTTCCTAAATACCTCTACCAAGATACTTGAGAATAAAGGTAAGGTAGTCTTCTTTACATTTTCAATGCCTGTGGCTAGGTCTAACGTATAAATTCTTTTTGGATAATGACCTATGATTAATCAATAGCAGAAGCATTGCTATCTTGATAGGAGCAAAGCCACTGTAAAGAGATGACATGGGTTTCTTCTTTTGCCTATCAGACTACTGAGATAATAAATCTCAGGAAATTGGAATTTCCAAGGAATCTCATTCTATGAGAAAGGGAAGCCTAAAGCCTGGGCCAATCAGAGTGGGAGCTTATCTCCCAGACAAACATTGCGTACTTCTGAGCACATGTCAAGTTTCCTTGCAGGAGAAACTGGATCCAAGATAATAATGACAGAATGGAGCACACCTTGACCAAGACTGCTTAGTTATACACACCCCTTGCCTTCTACTTAAACCTATCCTTAACATCAGGATCCTAAAGATGAGCTTTGAGGGTCCCTGGAAAACTATGTTCCTCTTCCCAGTATGGCCATATTGAATAAATCTCTGTTCTTTGCGTTTTACTGTTACTTATATGGCCTATTGAACATGAATGGCCAAGCATAGCTTTTCCAGGCCACTGAAGCTCAATCCTGAACCCTAACAACTCTGGGAACAGTAGTACTTTCCGGTACATTTATTTTGCTGTCTGTCATTAAAAGAGAAGGAAAGAACCAAATCTTAATCCTAATGTTAAAATGTGAAGTGGAACATTTTCATTGTCTTAACACTAAGGCAAACTCTGTAGACAAAGAGACTATTTCATTCTGAGAGCAACTAAAACACTAACCACAATTTTCAAGTGCCTGACAAAAGCAGCAAATGCATGTCCATTGCTGGTTACATCCCCAAGTTTAATTATGAGGAATATACAAAGAATTCAGAGACGTGGAGTCAGTGGGCTTCCAGCAGGTGGTGGGTAAGAGAGTCGCTTCTAGAGATGGCAACATCAAGAAGCCAAAAACAGCCTCTGCAGGCCTAGTATTGGGCATGTAAACACTGTATTCACCATGCTTTCCTCTGTCCCTGTGTAAGAGAAGGAGGGAAGCTATTGTAGATAAATTGAAGGGTGAATGAAAACTCAGGCTCAACTCAGACCTTCTGACAAGAAATATGGTTTTCTCATGGGCCGAAGGGACCCCTAAAAAGTAGGTCACCATAAGCCATCTTGCAGATGCTCCACGGTGGAAGACTCCACAAAAAAACAATTGAGGATGGGGAGATTTTCTGCAATGTTGAGCTGCACAGGAGCGTTGAGAAAATTAGCTAAGAATGTTCTCAGGAAAGCAAACTGAAGCAGAATAGAGTTTCCAATACTTTATGTGAGGCTTTACAATATTAGCTTGCAAAAACCAAGTTGCTAAAGAGTCAGACTGAACCAACCAGCAGCCCACAGGCTCAATGAAAGTGGCTCCTGACACTGATGCTGCCAGTGGGTGTCAGAGTAACCTGTAGCTCATTATGATCCTAAAACAAACACTCCTGTATGGAGATATGATGATCATGATACATATGACACATGAAGTTGTATGCAGAACTACATATAACAGGCAGAAAATATACCTAAAAGCCTGAACTATGCAAATGAGCCCCAAATCTATATTGAGGTAACTTAAAGGCCTCAACTCTTCATAGAGTAGGGTGACTCCCTGTTTCCAGCTTGCTTCTTCCCAGGAAGTATATTCTTTCTTGCTTTTCTTACTATCTATCTGCCTATGTCCAATTCTGCATCCTGGGACACAAGAATCTAAAATTCTTTTCTAGTTGCCATCTGCATCCCAATATCCAATATCCAGACCTGACCTGTGAAAGAAAGGCCAATTTGCACAACTCAGGCAGTTGCCTCCGGACAGACCAGTGCTGGATATTCAGTAGACAATATGCAGTAAGTAGAAAGATTCTGACCTTTTGTTCATTTGTTTGCTTTTTGTTTGTTTTAGATTCAATATCTCGACCCTAATTTAAGAAATGTAGACAAATGGTAGGGAAAAGACACTAGGCAGACCAAGGTCATGAGAAAAGACAAAATTGGACTGGATATAAAATCAGTTTGAAGACTAGAGTAGAAGCCTTTCTAATAACCAAAATGGTTATTTTATCTGACAGCTTCCAGGTAGCACTCTGTTACTAAAGGAAACAAGGGAAGGAGCTCAAGCCAGGAACCTGGAGGCAGGAACTAAAGCAGAAGCCATTAAGGAACACAGCTTACTGGCTTGCTCCTCATGGTTTTCTCAGCATGCATTTTTAAAATACAATCTAGGACCCCTTGCCCTAAACAAAGTGAGCTGTGCCCTTACATGTAAACCATTAATCAGGAAAAATGCTCGGTAGACTTGCCTATAGGCCAACCGAAGTTCCCTCTTCCCTGGTAGTTGACTAGCTTGTGTGGAGTTGACAAAGCAGCAGCAGAGGAGGTTTTTCATACTTCCTTTTTCAAACTATCAAGATGACGTTCCTAATGCTAAGAATTACAGTCTCTGTAAGGAACATATGCTTGATGTTATCAAGTGATATGCAAAGAAAGTTCAAAGAACAAGCAGGAAGTGCTGAAATGGTAGCTCAGGACACCTGCTGGCAAGAACAACATGCTCATCTTGGAGGAACAGGTTGAGAGAGTGAAGAAGGTCTGTGGTTTGCCAGGTGGGCCAGTCAAGCTCAGCTCTGGGATTTACCCTGTGTGGTGCCATTGAGTATCAGCAGAAGAGGAGACACCCAGCGGAGAGCCACACCCATGCTCTTGTTCTTCCACACTGGCTGCCTCTCATGGAAAGGACTTCCATCATATTGCTCTTTAAATTAACAAAGCACTCCAGTGAACCACTGCCTTGCCAAGAAATGTTTAGTTGGGAGAAAATTCTGTGTAACGAGGTGTCAAAACAACCATTAACGATGTTTCTAAGAGCATTATCTCAGCACTGCAGGGAGTCAGCACAGTGCAGAGAAAATACAGGATTGGGAATCCAAGGCTTGTGCTCTGGTCAGAGCTCCACAAGGAGCTTGAGAAAAGAGACTGGTATCTGGCTTCAGATAGAGATTCAAATTTTGGCTTTCACATTTAGCAGTTGTATGACCTAAAGCACAATTCATAACCTCTTTAAGACGTGATTTCTTCATGCATAAAACAGGGAAATGCCACCTACTTTCTAGGATCGCTGAGAGAAATAATGAGATCCTACAGAGGCCTGGGAATGTGTTTGGAACCCAACGGGTCCAATAACGAGTTTTATCAAATCGCCCATCAGCTCCTTCTTGGCTCTGCTGACCTTAGAGAAAGCTGTTGATGAGGAAATACAACATATTTTAGAAAAACTCTTCCAAGTGAAAGCTACTTTAAAATACTTCATGTTCTCTTCCTGAGTGATATGTTTTTGAAATATGGGACTACGGAGGAAAGATGAGATGCAGAAGTTTCTATTGTCTTTAAAAACACATTCTAATCTGCAGAATCAATTTTGCTCTTCAGCTCTTTGAAACTAGTTACTTTTATTGATATTTTATGTCATTGTATTTTCTTAATTGTAGAAGACATACATAGTTATTGAAGACAATGTGGAGAATTGGGCAGAGTGTTTTCTTTCAATTCTTTTTAAATAAGACTCTTTAGAAGAATTCTATTTATGAATATTATTCTATATAATTTTTTATGGTTAATATGGCAAAAGTTTTTTTATTAATTGTTTGAACTTTAGCTGAACATTGGATTCATTAGACAATCAAAAGGGAATGGTAATTTACTGATAAATAGAAAAAGTAAAGATGTGGTGATTTAAATAAGAATTGCTTCCATAGGCACATATATTTGAATCACCAGGGAGTAGAACTCTTTGATAAGATTAGAAGATTTCTGTCCCACACTTTGTCTCCATATTTGCTCCCTTGGTCAAGTCTACACAGAAAGACCCTGTCTCAGGCAAACAAACAAACAAACAAACAAACAAACAAACCAAGAGAAACTTTTCTTGAAGGAGGGGCTGTCTGGAGACCATTCCACCTGGGTATCCATCCCATGTGCAGTTACCAAAGGTAGACACTGATGTGGATGTCAGGAAGTGCATGCTAACAGGAGTCGGACTGATATAGTTGTCTCCTTAGAGGTCTGTCAAGTGTCTGACATATTCAGAAGTGGATGCTCACACCTAACCATTGAACTGATCAAGGGGTTCCCAATGGAAGAATTAGAGAGAAGACTGAAGGAGCTGAAAGGGCTTGTGGCCCCATGAGGAGAGCAACAATACCAACCAACCAGAGCTCCCAGAGTCTAAACCACCAGCCTAGGAGCATATAGGGAGGGACCCATGGCTCCTTCTGTATATATAGAGGAGGATGGCCTTGTCGGGCAAAGGTGGATGAGGAAGTCCTTGGTCCCATGAAGACTGGACACCGAGTGTGGGGGAATTCAAGGGTGGGGAGGTGGGAGTGAGGGGGTAGGTGAGGGTATATACTCATAGAAGCAGGAGGAGGATGGGATAGGGGCTTCCTGGGTCGGGGGAGGGAAATGGGGTAAGGGGATAACATCTGAAATGTAAATAAAGTATCAAAAAAAAAAAGATTAGAAGAAATAACAGGTGTGGCCTTGTTGAAGAAATTGTCACTGAAGGTGGGCTATGAGGTTTCAAAAGCTCATGCTAGGCCCAGCCTCCCTCCCTCACCCACCCGTGGATTCATGATGTACTCTCAGCTACTGTTCCAGTGCTATGCCTGACCCTGTACTCCCATCACAATGATAATGATTAAACCTTGTGTTCATGGGTCAGTTCATAGCAATGGAACAGTGACTAAGACAGACTCTTTTTTTTTTTTGCAACACATATTACTTTTATTTTATTTTTTTATTTTTTTTAAATGTTAATTGAAGGCTTTATAAGTTTGGTAATGCTCAATAACAAGATGCCCATACAATCAGAAGTGTAACCCAACACCCAATCTAGATATACCAACTATCTTTGACTGGCAGAGACATAGGAACATCTGCCTCCATGTTCCCCTCCCCCTCTCTCATCCTAGCTCCTCCTCTTCTTCTCCTTACTCCTCCCACCTTAGCTCCTCCTACATATCACCCTTCCTGTTAAGATAAAACTTTTAAGACAGACTCTTAATGCTTCTGTTATGAACTTTATCCAAGTTACAGAGAAGACAAGGTAAACTGTATATATTTTGTAGACTATGAGAACGCTGCTTGAGTACTACCAGCACCCAACTTTTGTCTTTAAGTGTGGTGTTTTGAATGCTTTCCAATTGTGACAACCTACTATGTGGAACACCAAGGGTCCCAGGGGCACTTCCCCTGTCTTGATTTTAGATGCCAGGTTCTTTTTCATGTCACTGAATGTAGCAACATTTTCTCTCATTGTCTGCTTTTGGTTTTTTCATTGGTTAATTGCAAGTAACTAGAAAAGATTGTCAAGATCTAAATTATGAAGAAATTCATTCATACTTCTTTGTAAGGAAAAATTAATGTCTTTCTATGAAATTCTGCAGTTTTTCAATAAACTCTTGTCTACTTAATGCTAACTTTATTTCTTAAAAATTACTGTAGGAGTTGCCTTCAATCATCTTCTAGATGTTTGTAGCTTATATATACTACCAGGCAGCTAGATATCTATGAATTTGAGGTCAGCCTGGTCTACAGGGTGAGTTCTAGATTGGTCAAGCCTACACAGAAAGACCCTGTCTCAGGCAAACAAACAAACCAAGAGAAATCTTTTCTCATACAAGATATCCTGATTATAGTTTTTCCTCCCTCTATACCTCCCAGTTCCTACTCACCTCCCTTCTCGATCTACTCCCTTTCGGGCTTGGTCCCTTTTTGTTTTTTTTTTGTTTTTTTTTTTAATATAATTGTTTGAACTTTAGCTGAACATTGGATTTATTAGTCAATCAAAAAGGATTCATTAGAAAAGAATATGTTTCTAAGAGATAACAACCAAATATACCAAAATAAAATACAATAAGATGAAGCAAAAAATGTCATATCAAAGTTGGACATGGCAATCCAACAAGAGGGAAAGGAGCTCCAAGAGCAGGCACAAGAGTCAGAGACCCTCACAGTCAAGAGTGCCATAGAATACTAATCTAATAGCTATGATGTAAATGCAGAGGACTTGGTACAGACTTGGGGAGGGGAATCCATGTCGGCACCCGCTCAATTTCTCCATGTTTAATGAGTTGTGTGGGTGTTGTCCTCAGCAATGAATCCCCACTGTCAATTTGCAGAGAATAGCCTTTTGTCTTAATATCAGCCTGTATTTTTTGAGGAATGTCCATGGGACATCCTTGGCCAAAACTTAATTGAATACACCCTATCCCCACCATTGGAAGCCTCATCTAACTACAAAGGATGGCCAGTTAAGACTCCATATCTCTGGTTACTAGGAGTCCTCCTTAGTATCACATTTACAGATTACAGAAAGTTTCACTGCAGTAGGTTTCCACCTCTCAAATGCTCCCCAAATTCCAGTTGTCTCTCTCCATAGTCTCCTCCTCCACCTCATCTCCCTCCCACTTGATTGCCCCTTCTCTTTGCCATCATCCTCACATATCTCCGGTCTTATAAAATCTATTCTTTTCCCCCTTCCAAGGGAGATTCCCTGCATTCCTTCCCCACTCAGGACCCCTGCTCTTTACCTGACCTCTCTGGGTTCGTGGATTGTAGCATGATTATCATTTACTTACAGCTAATAGCTTCGTATAAGTGAATAATACCATATTTATCTTTCTGAATCTGAGTTACCTCACTCAGGATGATTTTTTTTCTAGTTTTGTCATTTGCCTGCAAATTCCATAATGTCACTTTTTAAAAACAGTTGAATCATACTGCATTGTGTAACTGTACCATATTTTCTTTGCTCTTTTGTTGAGGGAAACCTAGGTTGTTTCCAGTTTCTGGCCGTTAGAACATCAGTGAACATGGTTGAGCAAGTGTCCCTAACACACACATATTTAATAGCAATTTGTGAAGAAAGAGATTCTGAATTTGCAGGACAGTGGAGAAGCATATAGGATAGTTTTGGAGAGAAGAAAGGGAAGGGAAAATATTGTAATTAAATTGTAATCTCAAAATAAAATAATTTTTTTAAAAATTAGGATTTAGTTGCATGAAGTATCACAGGTTACTGGGATAAGCTCTGAGGAGTTGGTATCTGATTGTTGGGAATCAATTGTTGCAATTACAAATGGGAGAATATGATTTTTTTTTTTGGCCTTTTGACTTTATGTCATTTAAGCCTGAGCATTTTGGATTTGTTCAAACATACACAATTTTTGACAGTTTCAGTCATGGACTGGCTATGAGTCAGTACAGAGAAAATAAGGCTAGATTAAAATTGGATTTATTGTAAAAAAATGATATTTAAACCATGCTCATATCTGAATGATGCTTTGCAGGTTTGTCATCAGGAGCATCTACATGCATGGATCATCTGCTTGGAGATTCAGGTTTCCAGACATGATCCCTGAAGTTCCAGAGTCAGCAAATGTAGGATGCTTCCTTGGAATTTCTCTCCTAACTGCAGCATTCTACATGGGGACTTAGTTTTAAAGATTATTTTGTGAGTGTGTGTGTGTGTGTGTGTGTATGTGTGACAGAGAGAGAGAGACAGAGAGAGAGACAGAGAGAGAGACAGAGAGAGAGAGACAGAGAGAGCAAGAGAGAAAAGGAGGGAGAGTATGTGTAATGTGTGCAGGCCAGAGGTCAACGCTGACTTGTTTTCCACCTTATTTTGAAACAAAGTTTCTCAGGAACTTGGAAAGGTCCAATGAGCTGGCCAGTGAGTTCCAGGGACTCATATGTCTCTTTCCTCCCAGATCTGGGATTACAAAACATATCATTTTTACATGTGTTTGAGATCTGAATTAAGGGCTAGTGTTTACCAAGTGCAATATTTCCCTAGACCCTAGAAACTATTAATTTTTATAAATCTTTATTTGTTTATTCATTTATTTATTTACCTCCTTGTCAGAGAATGCATTTATAATAGCTTACTGAGAAATTTAGAAGAAAGATATTTACTTAAATGTAAAGTATATTGGGAAGTAGAGGCAGAAGGATCAGAAGTTAAAGATCACTCTCAGCTACATAATGTACCTATACCTATATTTATACTCATATCTATGTGATCAAACAAATAAAACCTCCGTTACTATTGTTAACATTGGATATCAAGTGATGAATTGTGGGAAGAAATGGCGGGCAGCAGCAGCGGCCCCTGGGACACGAGGCAGTGGCCCAGGGCCTGCGGGGTGGAGGCTGCCTGGAGGCTTCCAGGCAGCCTGTCTCACATACTGGAGGAAGGTCCCTGTTTCCAGGGGCTGGAGGCTTTGGCGCGGGGGCCCGCAGGCTCCAATGATACGAGGAAGTCCTTGGTTCCAAAAGGGTTTATTGTCATGGGGATGGTAGATGGATCTGGATGTACCCCCCAAACTCAGGGCAGACCTGGGTTAAGTAGGGAGGGAGAAAAGGAGGAGGTTCTGGGGGCAATGTTTAATTGGCTCCACCCTCTGACCTTCATTAGTATGTAAATCTCTAGGGCCTGAGGCCTGTAGTTACACCCTCTACCTGTGCACTTTGGGAGGGGCTGTAATGGCCTACGTGACTGAACAATGTAGGTCTATGGAGACTGGACTGCTTTTCAGGACCCTGAGTTCTGAGGACGTAGCCGAACTCCTGCTGTTTCTCCCTTGGAGTCTCGGGGTTCTAGGCCCATGCCCAGCCAAGAACCAGGATACCCTTACGCAGTCCCACAATGAATGGGTAAAAGTCTTTGCATTTGTTTGTGGAAGCTCAGATCCTATTTCATGGCAAAGTAGAGGTGGAGCCTCTGAGAGCGCAATATGGGAACAGAAAGATGCAAAGGCAATTTAGTTCCTTTTCTAGACCATGATATTGCCACTCCTAGCTGACAGTGGCTGGTGATGATAGACTCCATGATTTCCTTAACACCTCCAGATCCAGAAGGCTGGAGCCACATTACTAACAAGGATAATTCTCAGGTCCAGTTAATACCATGATCTGGCAAAGTTGTTTTTAGTGTCTTTCCCTATCTGTCCCCATCTCCTACCTTTTCTAGATAATGCAATATCTTCCTGCCATGAATACTGTTTCAATTACAGCAATCAAACATAGTGAAGTTTTGGGGTAGAACATAGATCAAATGGATTACACAGGGCAGTAAGCACTCTGGGGTCTTCCTTCATCTCTCTATCTAGCCACAGTCATGTTTGAAGTAAACACTAAATAAAACATGAAATATTGGAGTACAAATTTGTATTATTAATAAAATAAGACTGAAAGTGCAATTATGAACATTTTCAAAACAGATTTCTAGCAGTGAATTTTCAAGTGTAATTCTCATTGACAGGATGAGAAGGCTAGAAATTGACAGAGTGAGTGGGGTGGGAATTGCTCAAAGCAAGGAAGAGTAGATTTGCCAGAACCTAGAGAGAAGGAGAAGACCTAAGAGACTATGAATCCTAAGGACAATAATAAGCCAGATCATCGTTAGAGGAAGGATCACTGGAAAAGGAGCGGATACAGAAGTAGTTATAACTCTGCTCTGTGTGGCTCATGTAGAAACATTAGTTTATGACAAAGTCTGGCTCCCATAAAGGCACATCTTTTCTGTTTTCAAGATGCCTTATTTTGCTTTTTCATTGACTTCTATTTTATTCCATACTCTGGTACCATTTTCAGTCACAACTGCATAGCATAGGGGTACTGAAGTAAGCAAAAGCCAGAGGCACATCTTAGAGTCAGCAGCTCTGAGCGGTAAGGCATGATCAAATGGTCAAATGCAAGTGTTTATTTGCACCAGGGTGATTTCAGGAGCCGTGCATAACTTATCTCTATCCTATCTAAATGTAATCTCTTTTTGCTTCGTTCCTTCCTAAAAAAAGTTATAAATAGCCATTGGGTATTAAAAGCCTTAATGCAAAGTCACAGGAAACACTTTGCAGAGAATGGAAAGGACAAGTCTCCTTGTCTCAAGTCTGTGTATAACTTCTTCAGGAAAGAGCACTTTCATATGTCACCTTTCTCATTTAGGAACCTTAGAGAACATTCAAAAAACAAAGCTTACCATACTGGAAAGGGCTGAAACATGTGTTCAGTTTGCCAAGGTACTCTCTTTTGTTTACTTGTTTTGATTTATAAGATGGTCTTTACGGGTACAATGTCAGCATGATATTACCATCTCACTTTAAAAGTTTCCCTTTCACATAAGTGAAACCATTGAAGACCATTCTCCCTAGATATGTGGTTTCTTTCAGTGCCAATTTAAAATCATTTTCATAAATATATATGTATTTGAAACCAGGGAAGAAAAGAAAAGGGAAGTGAATGGAGTGCTACACAAACCAGAAATCCATTACAATGTACTTTGCAAATACTGTAGGTAATTAAAGACTTTTAAAGGCAGCTATGGTATTATTTACTTGACAGTAGAACTCTTATCGGCTATTATGTAAATACACATTGAGCACATTTTAAAAGTGCATGCTATTTACTATTCATAAGTGTTGTTAATATGTATTTCATTTAACCCTAAGGAGCCATTTCAGTCTCTTGTGTGAATTTACATTTATGAATGTTTTTATAAAATGCATATTATTTACCCAATAGGCAGCTCTGCCATACGAAATGCTTGAGCTGATTGCCAATTTAACTTCACATGAATTTCTGTGCATTGTTGCTTAGGTTGGCTGTCATGGCTAGGCATCCATAAATAGTCTTTCTTTTCGGAACCCTGCAAATTCAGACCTACAAACTATTCAAATGAAGGAATTTTCCAGTCTGTTTTGTTTGTTCTGGGGATTTCAATAAATAGAAAAAGAGACAAGTATATGTCTTGGAAGATAAAATAAAATAAAGATTTAACCAGTGAATTGGAAGTCTATAAACTATATGTGCCTTGATCTGAAGTCAACATTCACAAAATAAGTATGAACAAACTATACTTAAGAATGAACTAACTTCCTTCTTCCTTCTTTCCTTTCTTCTTAAAAGGAAAAAATAAAACCTTTCTCTTTTAGTTATTTTCATTGAGACATCAATATGCCCTTCCCCACATTCAGTATGGAGAATTTACGAAGGGAATAAAGATTCCTGCCAATAGGCATGCCATATGCAGAATTTACAAATGGAATCTGTTCTGTGACTTCTGTACCTTGCAGTCAGATCGAGACATAATTAGAGATCAGGGGAAATTAAAGAGAACAGTCTAGTGAGCAGAATTTTCTCAAGTTCTTCTAGGATATAAGCCATTCCTTTCATAAAGTGAAGTACTACATTCTAATATCAAACCTGGAGGGACACACTCAAAGCTTGGAATTGTATTTCTATGGGAGAAATGGAATTTGATACTGGTCTTTTAAATGTTAAAATCTGATGCTTCCAGGTAACGCATAGGGAAAGAGAAATAGGCTCTATTGCATAGAGCCTATATATAATTCATAGGATATTTTGACAGTAGACATGGGAAGATTTTGTTAAGAGTTGATGGGATAGCAACAAATGGTGTATCCCATGGCTTAAATGAGCCATGGGTAATTAGAGAAAGCAGATGTTGGGGGTATCAGTCCTATTTAAAAGCTCGGGAGTATAAATTGGATGTGATAATGGTCACATAAGCAACTCTCCAGGCTATAGAACAACTGCCCAAGATCCAAGCTAAACAAGAGCTCCAGTAAAACAACCATGGAGGATCAAGGCTTTCTCAGATACAAGAGTCAACTTGGATTATTAAAGACCCACTCAACTAGAAGCTGCCTCTGTGAATTTAAAGACTTGTCTCTCAGCTTTCTCTTGGTATCTGTCAGAGTGAATGATTAGCAAAGCAAGAGAGAATATACAAGTTTAGAAATTGATGTTTAAATACTTGAGGGTAGATTAGATCATCTGTGTGTATCTTCCCTCTGTCTATACACATGCCTTTGAAATTTGAGACTTGGAACAGTTTTATCAACAACTATAGCTCATTTACTTGAGTATTTTATCTAGACTGATTGTTGATATACCCTGGCTTAGTATACAAAAAGGATAAAGCATGTTTTATTACAGATTTGAAGTTTGTCCTCCCTTGCCTGCCACTACATAAATCCTATCAATACCACACTGTAAATCCATTGCTCAGAGTGGGTGGCTGATCTATAGGACCAGTGAAAAATTCACCACTGAGCTCAGCTTAAGTGGTTTATTTCAAAGTAATTTGAACAACAACAAAACAACAAAGGTTATTGGAAGTCTTTGTGTCAATTTGTTTTGTGGTAGAGATGACTGATAGGCCCCTCTCTCTCAGACTTTCAGGGCAAAGTGAGACTGAACAAAGGAAGCGAAAATTTCAAAATGTGTGTGGGCCAAACATTTGAATTTCTGAACTGAGCCAGTATTTACAAATAAGCACAACCATAAGAACCTTTAATTCCTAAAAACCATTGGCCTACATGAATTTCATTTATGGTCATGAAAGAAGAAGAACCACTCCCAATGAATAGAAGTCAAAGAGATGTTAAGGCATAAGTCTAAAACTATATTTAAAAGAATTCACATAATCATTTTATCACATTGATTTCTCTTTCATAAATTTGTGTTCCAGATTGAACATAACATCAAAGCATCTAATCTGGTTTCACTGAGGACACTTGGCAGAAAAAATCTGATGGCCAAGCCAAGTGCTACTACAAACCTCTAATAGCCTGACTCCAGTACATACACTATGTTCCCAGGCAAAAAGACGGTATATCTATAAAATGGCTTTAGCAAAAGACTTCTGGTTGTCCCAGGGTCCTATTAGAAAAGACTATTGGATATATGGCATTATAAGTTCATGGTGGGTTAGAGTAATGGGTGAAGAAATGATGAAATTTACAGATAGTTCCCATACAGAGTATGTGAACCCTCAATTCAGTCCTCAGCCTGATAGTTTGTCTGATGACAGAAAACCTCTAGTGGGTATGTAATAATGACTTCTCTCACAAAATCGTGCCTCATTTTAGTACTATCCTGTACTCCAAATCACTATGAAAATCTGGTGGTCAGTCTACCTCATGGCTTACTCCATTTTGCTCCTTGACTTCTATTTGTTAACTTCTGAAACTGTCAGGAACTACAAAAGTCTAGACTCTGATTACAAAGCAAAATAAAAAACAGTTGACAAAAACACTTATAATATCCTTTAATAATCTTAAAAGACATAACGAGCAAGCAGCATCCTTGGGATGATACCAGCCTCAGATGAATAATAAGTGAACGATAGCTTTAAATGCTATGAAGTGAAACACAGAGTAAGCAATTTTGCTGCTACAGAAATCTACATGCAATATAGACCCAATATTAATTTCAGCCAACATCAAAGTGCTGTCACTACTGGCTACAAATGTGGTGCTTCTTCCCACGAGAGTCTATTTATCATAATTCTAATTCATTTGTCCAGTTTTCAGCATCTAGTATATACCCTTTTGTATACACAGAGCTCCTACAGTTTCTAATGTACTTTGATTTCAACTAGAGCAAGCAGTTCCCAGGCTTAATATTAACTGACTTGTTGTTGAACTTGTTTCAACATTCCCTTTGTTTAATAACTTGATTATTTATTTATCTTTTCCCTACAAAACCTTAAATTCAGGTTTTTTAAAAATTAAAATGGGCTATACAATTATTTAATTACATTTTTATAATTTGTTTTCTGAGTTCTGTGTAACAAACGAGTTCATTGTCCTATAATTTCCTCTTCCTTCAACTTTTAAAAGTATAACAAAGAAAAAACATATGTTTTTTTCAGCTATGCTCATGTCCAATCTGATGACATCTCCCTGACTGTAGCAGCACATGCTGTGACTTGTGGATAAACATTTGCTCTCCTAAAGGAAAAAGAGCCGGAGATGCCAGTCCAAGACTGTCTGTCTTCTTGTAAGATGCTGCAGTCCTCTGATGGTTGCAAGATTGGTTAAACATGGTGAGGAGAAGCCAAGGCATGGTATCATCTCAGAACCATCACACCAGTCCCTGGCTTTTAGTTCCAGACTTTGTTATGTGAACAGAAAACAAACTTAGATTTCTTTCATTCGTGAGTTGATAGGTTTTCTGTAATTTAAGGCTGGAAAAAAAAGAAAAAAAAAAAACAGACCTCATCCTAATTTCTTTTCCTGATGCTGGGATCTGAACTCTCCTCCAAATCCCTGCCATGCTATTGTTCTGACTGCCATGGCTTTAATAACTTCTTGAATAAACTCCTTATATGTCAGCTACCAAAAGCATTATCATAGTATCATGACATTACATGTATCACAGTAAACATGAAAAAGTCAACACACATCATCTACAGGAATTATAAGGGCACAGAAAATAAGATATTGTTAGAGAACACTAATATTGAGTTAGGAAAGTTGACTTTACTTACTGGAATCATCATTAAACATGCTGTATTTCTCTTCTTTCATGGGTAGAGTAAGTAGGATTTGACCCTTTGATAGAAAGAGATAGCACATCAACCATAGTGTAGTATTGTAGCATCAGCCCATCTTCTAGAACACTGAAAATCACTTTTGGATTAAACCCAATAAAATAGTTGCCTGTCGTCTGGCTTTGACCATACAAATGACAACTCTCCAAGACCCAGCCTCTCACATAGCACCACTTCCACAGTTGAAAGATGTGTCTAGACCTTGGCAACAGCTATGCCTAACATAAAGCACACCCTTGACACACAGGTGAAAGTTTTACTGATTTATGATTTAAATAAACATAAATTTTAAGTCATTGGGTTATTCTGAGAATTCTATAATATTAAAAATTAGGAAAATGTTAATTACACAGTTGTACTACAAAGCCTTGTAGTGCCAATGTACAGAACTGACATATTCACAGATTTTCCAATATATAATTAATTAGGATATAATGATTGGACATGAGTTTGTTTATGCATATAAAAAACTACACACATATGCTCATATACACGTATGTCATATACAACACACTTTATATTTGCTGTGCGCCAAACCAATTTTTATTTTCAGCGCACATTGGAATTTTCTCAAAATAAAAATTTAAAGGTTGTTCTAAACTCATTAAATGACAGTGATAGTGACATCATCATACATGAGACATTTGGTAGCATTTTAGTGCCTATTAATTTTTATTAAAATATAACAAATATTATTAAAGTACTTTTAGACAATACACTCAGTTTTAAAATCTGTCTGAAATGTCAAAAATAATGTATTTTCTTTCATTCTATGTAATTTCTCATTGAATTCAAACTTTTAAATAAATCTTCCAATATCTAATGTATCATATTATCAAAGCACAAAAAACCATTATATGATTATAAGAACCTCAGAACTCACTGTCTTCAAATTTAATGGACTCCCAAAGCTTTTTTTCCCCCTGCAAAGACTGTTTTTAAGACATTTCACTGTATTTTATACATTATAAATGGATTCCATTCTTGGCTTAGTAATTCACCTAATGGACAATGGATACAAAAAGCTGTAACTCCAGGGACATTAAATTGGTTCTAAACTCTGAAAATTACAGCTTTTACAAAAAGAAGAAAATACTAAAAACATGTCTAATGCAACACTGCATCTAATTTCCTACTACCTCCAGACTGTGTCTAAAAGCTCCTAAACTTCTTAATGACACAATATGTTAAAATTGCCTTCCTTTATATTTAGATCCCAGAAAGATCTCACCCACTTTATAACCCCAAGGAGGGCATACCAGCAAAGAGGTTTCTGTGCATGTGCTGCAGACACCAGGAGGCATCAGAATCCCCAAAGACAGAGGCTTCTTATACTGAGCTAGGATACTGGCATCCTTGGATGGCATCCTTTTCACTTACTAAGAAAAGTATGAACCCAGATTTCCACTTGAAGAAGTAATCAATTGTATTCAGGAAAGAGATGGAAGATATGATTTTACTCTATATACCTAGGATCAACTGTAAGTCCTAAGAGCAGCCTTGAATTTGATAGACCCTTATCCATTCAGAGGACATGTACTATTCTCTCTGGAGCTAAATAATATATTCAGGTAGTGGGAGGACAGAAGTTATTCAATTGAACTGCCAATACAGAACTCTTCATATTTCTTTAATTCACATATAATAAAATATGTTCAATATCTGAATGTGAAGAAACATATCATGGAGTTAATTGGTTGAGTCCTGTGGGCTATTCTAAATTCATAAGAGACTCATCCTCACTCCTGGTTAACACTCCCTTGTCTTTATGAAATAAGTGGTTCGGAAATATTACTGAAACACGGGTCCTTGGTTTAATTCTTTTTCCCTTGTTTCTGCATTTTACTGAGATTAGGAATTTTCTTTCTATATATAATTGTGTTCCAGAGAATTTTGCCATGTCTTTGCATGGTTAACACAAGCCAGGGTGTCTTACAGGTTCCTCTGATATCATGGCTGCTGATACAACCCACCCTGGTTATTTATATTTAGGAAAAAACTTCTTCATTTGTGACTTCATTTAGTCCACTTAAATTGCTGATAGTTCAAAGAAGTTTTCCCACCATTTAGAGAATTTGTGTTTTTTTTTTTAATTATAACCTTTTGACCATCTAGATAGAGAAAAACTCTACTTAACATCACTATTTAAAATCTAACTTATTGTAAAAGAAAATTATTTAGATGAAGTCATTTGGCTGCCTAGAATATATTAGTTTCTTCCATAACACAAAAATCATTTTCTTCATTTTTTAAGGCTTAAGGAAAAAAAATCTTGCTCAGGTTTAAATCTTAGCTGCTCTATTAATTTCCTCCTATTCTTTAAAGGCCACATGCCACCCTCCAACTCTCAAGGACAGCACTTGATTCTAATGAGGAATTAAATTTTTTTTTTTGCTAGAGGGTTAGGTACCCTTTTCCTCTCTTGATTTGCTTTGTGAGATTTCCTATAAATAGCTTCGTTCATCTTGCTCCTTAAAACTTCTTGGATACTCTCCATCCTCAGTCACGTACACCACACCTTCACGTCATGTGAGATGCCTGTGGTTAGCATTTCCCACCATTTTTATAAAAAGTATTTGTGTGAAAATAAGTCTGTGTTTCTCTGTGTTCTGGGGTGCCCTTTTCCCCGTGCTCTATTGCTTATTGGCCACCATTCTCCTGAGTATAAGCGCTTAATATAATGTCACTCTCTCACTCCCATCCATTCATTTCCACAGAAAAAAAGCTTGTGAATTCTGGTCCATGAACATCTTCTTTCCTGTGATTTTACAAATCTACAGTGGCAACTAAAATAAATTGTACAATTGTAATGGGTCAGTGTCGTTAAGCCATTATTTTCCTGTGTTCTGATTAATACTTTTATCACTTAGTCACTGCTTTTCAACTCTGAGGATCAGGACTTTAATTACATAATTGCTCAAGTTCCCCCTAAACCTAGGGAGAAATTACCATTTGAATCCAGGCAGACAGACGGTCAGTCTGGTTTTGAAGTCTTTGCAATGGGACCTGATTCTTGTTCAGTCTACTCCAAAATGTGCTGGAGCATCTTCCTTCCTTTTGTCTCCACGAACCTACTGATCGGACTTTCTTCAGTGCAATTCATTGGAAAATAAGACCAACTTTTACCACCACCTGCCCGCCACACCTCCTCTGTCCACATTCCTGTGGTTCCCACTAAGAGACTCTCTTCCATCCCAGAACTCACAGTTTATGTAACTGTCTGTGAAACGCTACTCTAAACCCGCTGCCTTCCACACTTTTGTCTATAATGCACACTCCTTGCATATATGTGGTCTTAAATGTCACCTCTTCTACAGGATCTTTCTGAAATGACTTAACAGAACGAACCTCTCCCTTCCTTGAGTTGTTTGAGTCTTTTGCTCATAGCTCTGTAAAGCCAGAGTCTCTGAGTTCTTCTCCCGAATTATGAACATACTAGGGATAATAACCCATCTAAGTCCTTCTCATCTCACCTCCTATTTAATGTTGATAACTAACAAATATTTGTTCGTTCTTCTTCCTATTCATTTTCAAATCACACTTTATTCCTTAAATGAAACTCATATACCTGAAGATATTATTGAAGGATCTTTAAGAGCAATATTAATTTTCAATTAGATCATGTTTACCCTGAGGGACACTAATGCATACATCTTTTCCCCAGAAGATCCTCTCACCAAGTGTCTGATCACTGTCTCTAGCTACCAACTCTCAGAACAGAGGTTCTCAGACTCTGTCTCAGGGACTGTTGGCCACACCAAGGCCAGAAGATCTGGTACTGAAACTGCTTTCATTACCATACTAGTCTATTTACCTCCTTCATTCTTTCTCAAGAGCATGGAATGGAGTTTTCTATGACATCTGAACAATGATGATGCTATCATTCATTGGCTACTAGAATGTGTGCTTGTATTTAGTGTGCTTTACAATTTTTCAGTTTTCATTTCCAATACTTAAATATTAAGTAGTGTACATAAAGAAAATTCTTCAGTCTTCAAAAAATTTAAGACTATAAAAGGCTTTTAAGATGAACATTTGAGAACTGCTGAGCCAAGCTCATGCTAGAGCCCTGGTTCACTGTCAAGACAAAGGAGGGGGGGGGGTAAAGAGCCCATCTAAATTCCATTGTATGTGTTTCATTTTTATCATACTTCAACAATGCTGCTAAAAATCTCCCTACAAAGCAATGTTGATTTTTTTTTTTAATTCAGAGTATTGTAGTACCTCATGGTTAATCCCAGGATCGGCCCATGTTATACTGATTCCTAGGTAAGTACAAGGTTTGTCCTACCTAAAAAAAAAAATACACATTTTCATTTTTTCAATCTCTTAGAAAACTCAGTCATAGAACACGGATTGTTATTTCTTTCTTGGTTCTTGAAATTAAACTGATTACTTTTGTAGTCCCTGAAATGGATAATTTAAAGTTTTCGATGCCACATAAAAAGTCAGGAGAACTAAAATTTTCTTTTACTTATATCTGAATGTACAAACATTTCTTAAAATAATATACATTTTAGTCAGCCCCTTCGAATTCTGTACTTATGTGCATTTAAGAATGAATTATCCCATCCTTGTGTTTTTATATCTTCTTAAATGTAATAATAAGAATATGTAAGAAAAACCTATTCTAGGATGAACCTTTATGCCTTCTTTCTAATAATCCAGATTTAGCATTTATGAGTTTTCTTATGTAATTTTTTCTTTCGCTAAGGCATACACAAAAAGAAGTGCTAAGAGATTTCTAGTTATTTCTACTTTCTAAAAATACCACGCATACATTTATCTTGGCTAATCTTTCCATGTGTGGCTTCAAATAGATTATGTTATAACATGTTCTCTGGCATAAAAGTCCTTTATGAGTTTTGACTAAGATATAAAACTCATACAGGAATGGAGATGCTTATGAAGAAGGCTTTAATTCTTGTTATGATGATGCACTGTAAAACTCAGCCTACAGCCAATGCTGATATGGAGGAACACAGCAAAATAACAAAATAATTGGAGAACTTAAAACTCAATATCTACTGAGATTTCAGGGACCCTACAAGTGCTGCATATTGAGTTTTAGCACAAAAATGAGAGAAATCTTCCCCATGATTATTATTCTTGTTGAAATTTCTAATGTTTAATGAGATGTAACTGGATAGGTTAGGGAAACCTCAGAATCTGATCATGAAGTCACATTGAACGAAGTTCTGTCAAGTGCAAACTTCCAGGATTGCACCTAATTCTCAAGCTCATTGCCAGGCTGTACTCCTTCACACGAAGCTGCCCTTTAAGGCTCTGCCCAGCCTCACAGAGACACCCTGTGGTTTCTCACATTCTCTTGTAATTTGAAGGGATAAATGGTGCCAGCTGGCTTCAGTTTAACTCAAGTCAGGATGATATTCAGCTCTTTGAAAACTTGTTACACACCTTACAGATCTTGCCAGGGGGAATGGAGAGCAAAGAGTGGTGTGTGTGTGTGTGTGTGTGTGTGTGTGTGTGTGTGTGTGTGTGTTGCCCATGCTCACCTCAGAGATGGAGGGACAGAGAAGAAAGGAAATACCCCAAAATGAAGTTTATTGGTACAGCCTTCTTTAGGGATTTAACGGGCAGATAAAAAGGAATTCTTGCAAAATTACAAAGAAAGATCACAGAAATGTGGAAAAACAAGGACTTAATGTGTTTGGGAATTTTGACATCCATAGTGCTTAATTAGGTCCTTCTCATTTAGTAGTTGAATAGATCACCTGGGAACAGAGATGGCAGAGGGATAGAATTCCAATAAACATTTAAGTGGCCTTTCTTGTAGGAAAACTTGTATGTAAATAAATGATGTTATGTACAGTCAGAACTTCATGCTGAACTGTTACATGCTCTTCTTGTTTCTGTGCTGCGCAGATCAAGTGCCCTGCCCACAGGACAGATACGTGGAAGCCCCCGCTCCCCACCCCAACTGCCTTCACTGTAGTATTGATAGCTGGAGTTTCTCAAGCCTTTATGTGACTTTGATTGTTGCCTTTCTCCTGCCTTGGAAGATTTTATGATACTTTTTACTCATCTTGTGTCCTAGGGGCCTGGCACATAAGAGATGCTTAAGTAAATATTTAGTATATAACTTTTATACTTTCCAGCTCATTCCATTAACTGTGTCCAGTACATTCTATATTCTATGATTGTGTATCCAAGCAATACTAAAGAGTCACGTTTACCAGAAGTCCCAATCTCATACATTCAAGTCAGTTCTCTAATAATTATAACAACCAGGTGTGGCAGTAGCATCTAGGAAAGAAAATTCAAGGCTGGCCTGGTCTACATAGTGAGACACTACCTCAGAGGCAAAGTCAAACAATAAGCGGATATCAATAATAAAAGCATAGTTGTAACAACTAGCCTATTGGAAGTTTATTATGTAGTAAACATTAAAAAATGTTTTAAATATAAAAGCTTATTTTATCCCCTAGATGGTAAAGGATGTTATAATTATAGCTTCAGATACAGAAAGTAGTCCTTAGAACATGTCTGTAATGTTCAGTAGATTTTATTTCTATTTTCTGGTCTTGAATTGTTTTATTCACTTCATTGCACTATTTGTTTGCTTTGCAGAGACTTTTTCAAGGGCTTTTCCTTAAATATGCATTTCCTCTCTAAGAACCTTTATAACTATTCATAAAAGCTATTTTAACTTCTTTGTTTTGTGCTTCAGCTATGTTGTTACTCTCAAAGCCTACCATAGGTAGGTGGGGTTGCTGGGTTCTACTGGAGACATAGTGTCCTGGTTGTTAGTGATTGTGTTTTTTTGTTTTTTTTTTTTTTTTTTTTTTTTTTTGTAATGTCTAGGAACCTGATTTTTGAGAAGATTGTAATTGGAAGCTGATATCTGGTCTTGTCTTTGTTGGATGGGTATTTTGTTCCTTAGTTACTGTTGTCTTCTCTGATTTTTAGGAGGCCTGTGGTAGCATTGTGTTGACTGGCAGAAAATTCTGAGATGCTAATATGTGTTACCACCTGGGGTACTGGGGAAAGTATGCGTCTAGGTGTTGGGAGCTGAAACTTAAGAATGAGCACTGGCTGAGGAAGGGCTTAGGGGGTTCCCAGGTAAGAGGAAAGCCAGGTGTTTTAACAGAATCTAGTTATCTATCTAGGAGTGGAGGCGGAGAATGAGGAGAGTCACAACAGGTAGTCTGCTTCAGAGCTAGGGAGGAGACTGGTAGGTTAGATTTGGAGTGGAAGAGTAAGGAGTGAAGATCTGCAGTTATCTTACCTGCTTGTCAGCTGAAGTGGGCTACAGGTTCCCAGGCAATGCCTGCTGGAGTTGGGGACTGGGATAAAGTGATGAGTATGGGGAAACCAGTTTGGAGGGAGGACCCATGTGACCCAGTAGAAATGGGGGTGGAGGGAGTGGAGGCTTCATCAAGTAGTCTGTTATGAAGCTAGAGATAAGAGATAAGACTGGGAAATGGATTTGGAGGACCACAGAGTGAAAGAGAAAGAGAAAGAGAGAGAAAGACAGAGAGAGAGAGAGAGAGAGAGAGAGGGAGAGAGAGAGAGAGAGGCGTGAAGATCTGCAGTTAGCCGGCTTCCCTGGCTAGACTCAAGATTTTGTTCTTAATGTCAGTATGTGTCCCTTTCCTCTGAAATTATTAGTCTGTCACTTTTTTCCAGTTTAAAGTTTTAATGACCACTATGTAGATTAATATAAGTTCCTTCATGAGAAACAAAAGGTGATAAAGTTAGTGGAAATGCATGGAAGTTCGTATCCATTTGGATAAAATTTTGCATCCTGTTAAGCTTCAAGTCTGTCTCACTATTTATTTATTAATCGATTGATTAAATATATATATATATATATATTTATTTATTAAAGCCATTAATTCACAGGGACTGTGCTCCATTGCTCTTGTGAGACCTCACAAATTGTGTTTCTCTGGGTGGGGCAGTCTGGCACCTTAGTTGAACCCAAGTAAAAGTCTTTTTGGCTTTTGGCTTTATGCTTTTCTTTTCCTGTTAATTTTACTTCCCATTCAGGAAGCCATCTCTGCTCTTAGAGTTCTCGATATGGTCAATCTGCATGTTCATTCTCTTGGCAAGAATCTTGCCCTTTGTCAAAGGTCAAGTGACCATAGGTGTGTGGGTTCATTTCTGGGTCTTCAATTCTATTCCATTGCTCTTCCTGCCTGTCTCTGTACCAATACCAGGCAGTTTTTATCACTATTGCTCTGAAGTACAGTTTGAGGTCAGGGATAGTGATTCCTCCAGAAGTTCTTTTATTGTTGAGAATAGTTTTTGCTGGGTTTTTTGTTATTCCAAATGAATTTGAGAATTTCTTTTTCTAACTCTGTGAAGAATTGAGTTGGGATTTTAATGAGGATTGCATTGAATCTGTAGATTGCTTTTGGCAAGACGGCCATTTTTACTATATTAATCCTGTCAATCCATGAGCATGGGAGTTCTATGCAAGGGAGGATAGTCCTGTCAGGTGTAGATGGGAGAGGAGATCCTTGGTCCCATGAAGGCTGGACGCCGTGTGTGGGGGAATTCAAGAGTGGAGGGGGTGTGGGGGGTAGGTGGGGGCACATCCTCATAGAAGCAGAAGGAGGGCGGTTGTGATAGGGGTTCCTGGGCGAGAGGAAGGGAATGGGGTAAGGGGATAACATCTGAAATGTAAAATAAAATATCCATTAAAAAAAAAAAGAATCTTGCCCTTACTTGCCTGTTTATGATCATGTTTCCAAAAAGGCCTGGGGAACATAAAGTGGGTGCCTCTTAATCATTTTGGCAGATTACTGGAAGATTGTTGCCAGAGCTGGTGGTGTGCATCTTTTAGTAAAAGAATATATAAAATTTACTTACTGGTAATAGAGTTTTATAATCCTTGATAATCTTGTGACATATCTTTATGTTCAGAGACACACATTCTTTTGTAGTCTTGGGTTAAATTTTAGGCTTAGTATCTATGGTAATTTATCTGCAGGAAGCATCACTGCATAATGATCTGTGACTTTGGGGTCATACTAACCCTGGTAGAGTCAAAACCACACCCACCTTTGCCACCACAGAAATAGAACCACTTATACAAGTTCCTTTCCAGCATCAATCTTTATTTTCCCCTCACTCATAAGATAGGCAGACCAAAACAATATCTAGAACATTTGCATGCATGCTTCACTAAGTCCCAAACACTATGCTAAGTTCTGGTGACAAGAAGATTAATGGGATGTAGCTTGTTCCCTAAATAGGCTTATTATCTGGGGATAAATGTGGCAACCCAAACACATAATTCAATGCTGTTGAATCATATAATTCTGTGAGGTTCTAAACGTACCATCCTTGTGTCTCTTTCAGTCTCAGCTCTTGCTCTTTTCATATCAAGGCAAAGATTTCTGTATGAATATACTGGTGACTCCATGGACTATATAGAATATTGTGTCTTAACGTACTGGGTACCATAGCGCACATACACCCACTAAATAATTAGGCAGATGGGGCAGTCCACTCTTAGAGTCATCACATATAATATCATCTCAAATAAGAGACCTATTTTAGTTCAAAGATGGTAGGATGGAACACATGATCACTGGACACATTAATCCTTCAATATACTATGTCACTCAAAAGAGAAAATCCATAATGAACCAATGGCTGAGGTACAGATTAAAAAGAACAGTGTGTGCTGCTGGCTGTGTCTTTCAAATATCCAGTATTTGCTGTCCAATGACAAGCATTTGAATTGAGTAGTGAAGGTCCAAATGTTGCCTCTCACCACTTAGTGAACTATTGAGGAATCTGTTTCCTAACCCCAGACTTTGGAGGACCTTCTGAAATTTTATATTCCCAGGGACAGAATGCTTCCATAAGAAGACAAAATAAAAATTTCACTGGATTGGAAATTGCAAATCTATTCAGTCATTTCAGGCAACTCATAGTGGAAGAATAACTTAGAACAAAATCAACAAATATCAAAAAGGACACACAACATTGTAAGAGAATTGTTTGGTGCTACAGCATGTGGCTATGAGAACTGTCAAATACTTTTCTGTGTATTTTTTTCTCCTTAATGCTAATAAGAACAATGGGCAAGTGGATGTAGCAAATATAACCCAGAGTAGCAATGAAGTGCAAACTCTTCAGGAATGAAGGTCTGGGCTACCACCACCCATGCCAGGTAGAATAAAGATAGCTTAAATAGATAACTAAGGAAAAAGACAATGAATGCTTTGACAACAACTTAAAGTTGTAAACACTTGACATGTTCCACTAAAGCTTCCATGTTAAACACTTGTGAAGACTGTAACAAAGCACCACCTTTATAACTCATAGACTTAGTGTGATGTTAGAGTGAACTAGCTTGAGAGGTGGAAAGAGAGGACATCTTCATCTAACCTCTTGGCTTTGACCTCATCCTGAACTTAGCTTAGACATGGCTTCTTCCAAGTGTTGGACTTCACAGTGCAATGGCTGCATTCTGTCCTTGTGTGGTAAGTAGAAGTCTGTAAACTGGAACATGGGCTGACCAAGAGGTATATCTTAAATAATATTTGGGTGTGGCAGAGCATATATCAAGTTATGCTTGCTTTTGTCTGTCTACTCTTAAGTGGGAAATTTGAGAATCATTCTAGAGTCTTTTCAAAGATACAGGCAAACTCGAGTCCCTGGGAGGCAGAGATAATGGACTTATTTGCAGGTGCTGATTGCTTTCTCATCCTTTGTGTGCTACTTCTCCATCACATCCACTCATTCCAGATCCTGAGAGCATCTTCAGAGTTCTTGAACAAGTTCTGATTCTTTTTCAGAACTAAACTATGCTGTTGTAAGTAGTGACAGGATGCAACAGCCCTCATCACTATCTCAGTGACTCTTAACTATAAACCCTTAATTAACTATAAACACCTAATACAATTTATAGTTCACAATTTCTGTGAACATGTTTAACTGCTGCTTCTCATTACATGGAATGCTGCCCACCCATAAAGGCAACTATGAAATGTTTGCTGAATAAATGAATGCATTGTCAGTTTGGGGATAGCAACCCAGAGAAGAAAGAATTTTATAGTTTACTGAGCAGGAGCTTGAACATTTATCACACAAAAGATGTCATGAGTCATTATCTTACCACATGTGGCCTAGGAAGTAGCCAGAACCAGAGCATAGGAGCATGAAGAAGCCAGATGAATAAGCAAGGAGGGCTCCAACACAAATTGTGTTCAGATACTATTTCAGATTGCAGGGGGAATTAACAACCCAGGGGAATTAAATACCCAATGTACTAGACCACGATCTCCTATGGTTAGTAGAAACATGCTACAGTACCTGCCCTGTCTCTCACACATACTAATTTTCTCTGGTTTTGCTTTCTATATTAGCTATATTCCTAAAACACTAAGGAAAAAATTCTCTAAATAAACAATTCAAAAGTTTTAGACTGTGTAATGATCTAAGTAGGGTGAAAAAAAAATCTCCTGTGACCATCCCCATTCTACATGGATGCAAATCACTCCTTTGTCCCAGCATGCTCATATTATATGTACTTATTCATAGGTCAGAACAAAGTCCTACATAGTGGGCAGCAACCTCACATGGGTCCCTTGAAGTGAATATGGGGCTAGCAAAAAGTAACCAGGCTAAAAAAGATTAATTCTAAATAAAATGTATAATGAATGCAAGGTATTTCTGGCAGTGTTTGCCTATGTTTCATCATGTTATTTCGCTGCAGCCTGAGTGTGGAACGTGTACATGTACAGATTTAGGCCATACATGCAGGCATGTTGGGAACACCAATGAAGGCTACCTGAAACACTCTGACTCATATTTGAGACTATTACCACATTGTGAATTGAAGTATTTCCACAAAGATTTTATGTTCTTCCTCTAACAGTAACATACTAATTTAATCATTCAGATCAAAGACTTTCAGTATTTTCCAACCATCATCGCTCTGTAAGTATCAAATTAGTATGTCTTTGGATTATGTTGGGTCTATTTATCTTTTAAAGTTGCTACTCTGGTTACTTGTTTGAATTTAATAAAAATTGTTAAATCAGATTTTACTTTGAATTAAGATATGATTTCCAACAGTTCCTGAAATGGCCATTGTCATCCTTCTGCCATTTTGCACAGTCTATGTATACAAAGCAGTGTTCTTAGCCTTAGGGATTATAAAACCAAAGTATTAAAAACTCTGGATGATTCTCTGTGTCATACAGTATCAAATACCAAATGTGCAGCCAAGATGTTCTGTTTTTTGATTTTTGAGGCATGATCTCAAGTATCCCAGGTTGGACTTGCACTTACTATGTCACTAAGGATAACATGGAACTCCTGATTCCACTGCTTACATACTCTAAGTGCTGGAATTACTGGTGTAGACCATTACACTCATTTTTTTTTAATGTAGTGCTGGAATGAGACCCAGGTTTCATGTAAGGTTTTCTATAAGGCACTCTATCAACTGAGCTACAGCTCCAGTTCTGTCATCTCTTCACATGGGAAAACTCAAGCACTCCTATCTCATAAGTGTACAAAATTGTATCATCTTTGACAAATGATAAAATTATATATATATATATATATATATATATATATATATATATATATATACATATACATACATACATACGAATTGCTTTAAAATAAACGTCTTTCTGGTGCATTATCAGTAAATATTTGAAATGTATAGCCATTTTATATACCTTTATACTAAGGGTCTGTAACATTTTCTCAGGCATAAAGGAATCTGTCTTCATTAGAGTTTTCATTGCTCTGAAGAAACGCCATGATTAGGAAAACTCATATAAACAAAAACATTTGACTGGGGTTAGCTTACAGGTTCAGAGGTTCAAACCATTATCACCAAGGCAGCATCCAGGTTGTCAGGGCTCTAGAAGAGATGAGAGTTCTAGATCTTGTCCTGAAGTCAAACAGGAGAAGATTGTCTCCCATGTGGCTAGGAGGAAGAACCCAAAGCCCAACCTCCAGAGTGGCACATTTCCTTCAAGAAGCCAACACCTTGTAATAATGCCACTCCTTGGGCCAAGTGTTTTCAAACAACCATAGGACCATAAGTGAAAGTTTAAGAAGCCTTTGACAGATATGTTAGTCACCAGATTTACTGTCATGCTATGTGGGGCTTGTGTTCAGTCCTCCCTTATTTTCCACAGCCAACCCTGCAAAGTATAAGACTGGTGACACAGACCATTTGCAAATACCAAAGGGAAGTTGAAACGCATTTCGTTTAAGAGAAAGCTTGGAAGCAGTTGACTTAATAAGGAAAAGAAAACTTTTGTATGCCGAAGTTGCCAAAACATATAGTATATTAAGATATTCTGAGAGAAAATACATGAGAGGAGAGGCTTCAAAGATGCTAGGAATAAAAGTTATCAAGAAGACAGAATATCCTCTTATTCCAGTCTAATAATGACAAAGGATTTGCAGCCACAAGCAAGACATTTGTTTTTAATACAGAGGATAATATCAGCTCACAGTTGGCCCTGACCCGGGCTTCATAGAGGAGCCTTTTCAGTAAGGAGGGTTCCAAGTACCTCCTTTCATTTGAAATATCAGATGTTTACAGTTTATTGTAGGGAGCTTTTGACATAAAGTTTTTATAGGCCCAGAATGGCCTTGGGGAACTACTAGAGTAAAGCTTTGTGATCGTCAAATCCACTTTGTGTGTGTGTGTGTGTGTGTGTGTGTGTGTGTGTGTGTGTGTGTTAAAGTGTCTTTATGCATTAGGGGCAAGATGTTGTAGACAATAACATAGTGTGATGGTCTCTATATTAGCCCAGCCATATGAACACTGCCACTCAGTGTGGCCTTGTTCTTTACCAAGACTCAGTTAGAAGCCACTAGCCACCAGTCATATGACCAGGACCCACTTACAAGTACATCCTGTGTACTCTATGTTTACAAGGCAGAGTCCAGCCTCATGAACAAATTGTTTCCAAATATATCTCCAGTGTATCCAAGTTTGAGGAATAGAATAGCCAATCTAGTCTGAGGTGGGTATTGGTACATACACAGTAAGGCAAATTTGTGTCCTCCAGCAAACTTTTAGGGAGAATCCCCTATTTATCATCTTCTTTCCATGCATAATTGAATGTGCATGTACTTAGCATCATAAGAAGGAAAATGTGCATTAGAGAAAAAAAAAGAATATATAACCTAATTCATCAATCAAAATAGAGAACCATCCTCATTACACCTTTTAATGATCAGTTTCTCTTTCTCTTAATACTCATAAAATGAAGCATTAAACAATAGCAGTAATTTCACTGCTGTGGCCCACCGTTTAGCTTGACAAATCACTCTTTAATCTGTATTACTGCTTTACTGCAAATAAAGTTATTTTTCTTCTTTGTAAATATGTGTGAGCCCTTGTTGAATGAGAACTGCTAACTTGGAAACACTTGGCCCAAGGCCCTGACCACCAGGAACATTTCTGTAAGTCATTAAATTTATCCAGGTTCTGAAGGAGCAATGGAAACGATTCTGTGTCAATAATATAGTAATATCTGACAATGAGATGAATCTAAGTGTGACTGAAAATCAAATCTGCACTTAGGAAAAAGATCAATAGAGCACTATGCCCTGAACCAAAAGGATCCAAGAGTCATGTTAAAACTGTCAAGGAAAGAAAACTAAGATTAGGAAAATTAATGCTTTAAATGCATCACCTAAAATAGTTTAATTGGAATCATCAAACAGGATAAATGCCTTTCATTATAAACCTCTTATTTACTGCAACCATTCACATGTGTAGGTGTTAAAACACATTTCGGTTTAGTATTTAATAACTTGTCAAATACATATTGAGTTTTTGTGAATTTGGATGCATCTAGCATATGCAGGAGAAAATAATTATAGAGAATTTACAATGGGGGCAGTCTCATGATGGGATTTATTGGCATACTTAAAGCTAGTGATGAAAGATGAATGGAGGCAAAAGGAGAGACAAACAGATTATAAAGAAGATGCTGAGACATACAATAATGCCTCTGAATGTGGGAGATCGTTACTAGATAATATCATTTCTATTATTGTATAACTTATGAGATGCAAAAATAAATATGTAACAAACAGAAGAAATTTAAAAAATTCAACAATACCACATACATAGAAAAGTGAATCTGTAAATGAATGTGAATCTCAGATCCACATTTGTTTAAATGGCATCAATGTTGGCAGTGGTAGGAAGGCAAGCAGGGTAGTGAATGAGATGAGAATATACTTAGATCCTTAAGAAAAAGTGAATAATCTGTAAAGGATTATGACTCACAACTAAATGGCTCTCAGTCCCATGAAGAGTTGCTGGGATCCTGCTATGTGTGTAATTCTATCCAGCAGTAAGGTCTATAGAGACCACCACAGTCCATTAAGACTCATGATCAGGAAAGTGGATGGAGAGCCACAGTTCAACAGATTATTAGGATTCATTTCAATTAGCAGTGAGTGCTATGGAAACATAGAAATGTGTAGAGGAATTTTAACCCAGCATCATGTATACTCTGACAAGGAATCCTATCCAAAGACCTTCTAGATTTGTGTGATCTGGCTAGAATGATTCATCTTTAACCCCTCTGGCTGCAATACAGGCATGTCCTTGTATACACCTTTAATCCTAAACAATGAAGGTAAAGTTAATTCATAGAAGGAAGCAACCATGTTTGGTTTGAAAGTGGGCTCTAATTGAAGGGTGAAGTGTCGAATCAAAGAAAGATTTGACAGAATGAGTCAGAGATAGGATATGCCCAACTCTCAGGAGAATCAACAGGAAAGAGAGGACTTAAGATAGCAGCTCTGAGAGAGAGAGAGACAGAGAGAAACAGACACACACACACACATACACACACACACACACACACACACACACACAGAGAGAGAGAGAGAGAGAGAGAAGGAGGCAGAGATAGAGAGAGACAGAGACCCAGAGAGATATGGAAAAAGGGAGGAGAAGAAAGAAAAGAGAGAGGAAGAGATAGGGAGAACCAATGAGACAAGAATGAGAAGGCTCCAAAAGATTACAGTAGATTGACAGAGTTAGTTTGAGGCCAAGAAGAGCAATTCAGTCAAAAGCTGATGAAAGCCAGTTTGAATTGGTCAGCTTGGAGAGGTGTTTGGTCCAGGACAGCTGAGTTGGACCAGCCTGCCAGAGTTCAGGAAGAATTAGAAAGGTTGAGCTTATTCATCAGTAAGCCTCCAAGATGACAATTACATTATCTGAGAAAATAAGTTACTTTAACACTAAGTATAAGATATATTTTGAGAATAGAGAACAATGATGAAAGGCATTTTTAATCAGAGAAGACAATATATGCTTTGGAGGCATAAAATCACTTTCATGGAGTGATAGCAAACTAACCAGCCACATACAAAAAAACCTCTACAAGCTGGGAAAGTCTAAAGAAACATCTGTATTAGTGTTTCTTTCATAAGAAGCAAGTCAAGGTAAGTGTAGAGTCAGAGATCTCTAGAGGGACAAAACCAATAAGGTGATTAAACAGGGGAGTTAAGCAGGAATATATTAAATAGGGATGTATTAAATGGTCCCATGCAATACAATTTTTTTTTTCTGGCCAGAAATGGCTGCCTTCACGCTAGAGAAACTTAGAAACTGGTGGGTGCTCCATCCACAAGGCTCTGTATCTCTGTGGTTCTGATCTGACAACAAAGGTCTGGGGGATTGCTAGAGATCCACTGATCTTCAGTACATGATGGAAGTCAGTGAAGGATGGCAGCAGCAGCCATGCACTCAGACCGACATAGCAAAAGCTTTTCCCTCTGATTTATATCTGCCAGAAGGTACTGTGACATTCGGAATGAATCTTCTCATTTCAATTAACATAATCAAGAAAGAGCCTCACAAGTATGCCCATAAACTAACCTAATCTAGATAATTCCTCCCAGGTATGCCAGAAGCTAATGTAATCTAGGTCATCACTTACAGAGATGCCTAGAAGCTGACCTAATCTGGATAATCCTTCACAAATGTGCCCAGAGGCTAGCATAATCTAGATCTTCACTTATAGGTGTATCTAGAGGCCAACATAATCTAGATAATTCTCCACAGATGTACCCAGAGGCTAAACTAATCTAGATAATTCCCTACAGATGTGCTCAGAGCCTAGCCTAATCTAGGTAAGTCCTCACAGAAGTTCCCAGAGGCTTATCTCATATATGATTCTAAACACTATCAAGTAAAAACCAATTAAACATAAAGTGAGTCCTGAATATTTCTATAACATTTTAAAATGAAGTACAATTCACAGAAGCAGCTTTATTTTGAAGATGGGCTTTATTCTAGTAGCACTACATGGTAATAGTCTTGGTGTTCCCAGCCTCAAAGCCTCCAGATTGGCCTCCACTTTCTGACAGGTTCAGTCGAGACTGGTCTCAAGATACAAGGCTGGCTACAGAATGGGAAAAGATTTTCACCAACTCCACATTCAATAGTAAGCTAATATCCAAGATATATAAAGAACCCAAGAAACTAGATATCAAGAAATGGATAATCCAATTAAAAAAATAGAATACAGACCAAACAAAGAATTCTCAGTAGATGAAACTCAGGTGACTGAGAAACTCCTTAAAAAATGTTCAATATTCTCAGTTAGCATGGAAATGCAAATCAAAACTACTTTGAGATCCCATCTTATACCTCTCAGAATGGCTAAAATCAATAACCCAAGTGACAGCTCTTGCTGTCATGTAGAGCAAAGATGTAGAGCAAGAAAAACACACCTCCATTGCTGGTGGGAGTGCAAACTTGTACAACCACTATAGTAATCAATATGGTGGTTCCTCAGAAAGATGGGAATCAATCTTCTTCAAGATTCAGCTGCACCACTCCAGACATTTACCCAAAGGACTCTCCACTCCATCACAAAGACATTTGCTCAACTATGTTAATAGTGATTTATTCATAATATCCAGAAATTGGAAACAGTCAAGAGTTCCCTCAACTGAAGAATGATTAAAGAAAATGTGGCACATTTACACAATGGAGTATTACTAAGCTATTAAAAAATATGGCATCATAAAATTTGTAGGTAAATTGATAGAACTAGAAAAATCATCTTAAGTGAATTAACCCAGACCCAGAAAGACAAACATGGTATGCGCTCATTTACAAGTGAATTTTAGCTGTAAATAAATGATGATCATTTTACAATCCACAGACCAGAGAGACTAAGTAACAAGGAGAGCTCTAAGGGTGTTTACTAGCAGGGTATGAGAGTGAGAACAAGTGTGTGAGTGGGTTGGGGGAATGGAAGGAGAGAGTATGGGACGAGATGGCTTGAACTAGGGAAGCATTTAAGGGAACAATGTTGAAACCTGGTGTAGAAACTCCCAGGATTCTATGAGAGTGACCCTAGGAAAGACTTCTAGTCATAGAGGATGTAGCACCTAAACCAGTCTTCCTTTGTAACCAGGCAAGGCTTCCAGTGGTGGGACTGGGACAATAACACAGTCACAGACCTGTCAACCTACAATCTATCAGGCTTGCAAGATGTGCTGGGACAACGGAGGTGCAGAACTTGTGTACCAACCAACAGTTGATCTAACTTGATGCCCATGCCTGACACTGCCTGGATGACCAGGAACTAGAGGCTTCACAGCCCAGAGATTTAGGATAGAAAAAAAATTAATAAAATGATTCCTAATGATAATCTGCTACACTCATAGACTGTTGCCTAGCCCCATCATCCCCATCATCAGAGAGGCTTCTGTTGGAAGCTGATAGGACCAGATACTGAGACCCACAGCCACACATTAGGCAGAGGGAGACCTCAGACTGGAGATCTCCATTGGGTCCCTCCCCTTGGAGCTCACAGAAGTGGTGCAGGAAAAATTTTAGGAGCCAGAGGAGTTAAGGACACCAGGAGAACATGGCCCACAGACATCTACTAAGTAGTGATCATAGGAGTTCATAGAGACAGAAGAAGAAACCATGGAGACTACATGTTTCCTCTGTATATATATGTGTGTGTATAATGGTTATGTAGCTTGGTGTTTTTGTGGGACTCTGAAAGTGGGAGTCAGGGATGTGTCTGACTGTTTCATCTGCTTTGGGACCGTTTCCCTCCAATTGGATTTCCTCTCACAGCCTTCATATAAGGGTTTATACCTAGTCTCAATTTATTTTGCTATGCTGTGTTCAGTTGATATCACTAGGAAGCCTGTTCTTTTCTGAAGGGAAACAGAAGAGGAATGGATCTGGAAAAGAGGAGAAGAAGGGTGGGCAGCAGGAGTGGAGGGAGGAAGAACTATGGCCAGGAAGTATTGCAAACAAACAAACATACAAAGACACAGGACTGGGAAGAAAAGAATGAGATAATACAGAACTGCAGCATCTTCCTAGGGGAGAAACCAGCATGGGAGGAGGAGATTGAGAAATTTAGGCATTTTTCCCTTCACTGTCTAATTCTGTAATCCATGGTGATGTCTTCAATTAAAATCTGTTGTAATGGAATGTAATGAGAAGGTCAGCTTGTTGGTACTGGAGAGATGGCTCCATAGTTAAGAACACTTGCTACCATTGCATAAGACCCGGGTTTGATTTCTAGGACCCTCGACATAGCTTTTAAGCATTTGTAACTCCAGTTCTCTGCATTTGTTATCTTCTTCTGGCCTCTATGGGCACTGAGCACACACAGGGTACACAGACATAGGTCTAGACAAAACACTCACAATATAAAATAAAAATAAATACATTGAGATAGATGATAGATTGATGATAGATGATTGATTGATGATAGATAGATGATAGATAGATAGATAGATAGATAGATAGATAGATAGATAGATAGATGATAGATAGATAGGGAGATAGATGATAGACAGATGATAGATAGATAGATAGATAGATAGATAGATAGATAGATAGATAGATGATAGATAGATCAATAGATGATAGATAGATAGGGAGATAGATGATAGACAGATGATAGATAGATAGATAGATAGATAGATAGATAGATAGATAGATAGATGATAGATAGATAGATCAATAGATGATAGATAGATAGGTAGATAGATAGGTAGATAGATGATAGATAGACAGATGATAGATAGATGATAGATAGGTTAGATAGATAAAGAGACAGAGAGAAAGAGAGACAGAGAATCAGAGTCAGCTTGTCATTCACACTGCCAGGTGATCAACAGCCTTAGCCAGCGAGTAAATGTACTGAGAGGCCCAGATGAAGAACATTCCACTTTATCAGAAGTTCCTTTTAACAGCATTGACACAGAATTCGAGGTAAGAGAAAACAGCAGTAAAGTGAAAACTAGCCAGAAATCAGGAAGAACAGCAGAAGTTACCCAGTAGAGCCCTCCTTAGCTTATGAGACAAGCTGTGTGTGCTGTGAATGATAGAACCAGCAAAGTGAGGCTGCCCAGGCTCCTAGGAGCTCAGGAGACTATGAGCAAGTCCCAGATGTTGGATGCTGAGCTTTTATTGCTGCTGGATGTTGGGTTTGCTTGGGTTTGATTAGATCTGTGCCTTTTTTTTTTTAACCTCTTGCAATAAAAAATAAACCCTCAACTTTTTATTTATTTATTTTTTAATCTTACAGGAGCCTACAGTTAAAAGACTTTGAAATTTTAAACAGAATTTAAATATTTAAATATTAGAATCTTTAAAAGCCTGTGGAACTTTAAAGTTATACCATGTTTTGTACTGTGATGGTGACATTAACATGAGATCATGAGGATAAAAAGCATTTGTGGTTGAGTGTGTTAAGTTGACAAGAAGTTAGTTACACTGATTAATTTTTGTCATCTTGACACAAATTCGAGTCAATTGGAAAAAGAGAATCGCAGTTGAGAAACTGCTTCCATCAGATTGGACTATGTGCATGTATGTGGCACATTCTTGATTAATAACTGTGGGCTGCGGGCTGTGCGACACCTGGTAAGTAGTCCTGGGGTTTATGAGAAAACAATCAGAGCAAGGCAGTACACAGCACTCCTCTGCTCCTCCATGGTCTCTGCTTCATTTCCTGCTTACAGGTTCCTGCTTGAGTTCCTGCCCGACTTCCCTCAGTGATGGAGCTATGGAAATGTAAGACAAATAAGTCCTTTCTTCTCCTGAACTGGTTTTGGTTGGTGTCCTAAGTAGCACAAAAATCAACGCTTTGTCTGTGCTTGGTGGGATATCCTTTATTCCAACTAGGATCTGGGGCACAGTGGAGCCAGGAAAGAGGTGAGGGGGGGAAAAGATAAAGTCCCAATCCAGCCAACACCATATTACAGACTGAAATGATCCACCTTCCCCGTGCTTCCATCATCTGCAGCCTCCACTTTCCCACCCCAAAACTTAGTTATCAATCTGCAGTCTTAATTAACATTGCCCTTTTAAAAGAAGAATATGTGCATAATTCCCAGAAACACATTATCTATGTGCCTTCTCTTTTAAGTCATTTACAATTTTAAGATCTTTTCTAGTTTCTGAATGTGTTAAGGTAATAGACCAAACAGTCAAGTGATAAAAACCTCAAAACATTTTTAAAGTTAAGATTTCAGGCTTTTTCATATTCATAAATGATCAAAGTCTATCTTTGAGATTTGCAATGTATTTGAAATAAAAGCAAATGCTACTTTTTAAAATTTGACAAATCAAAGTGTAAGATAATTCTTAATTGTCATTCTCAATTATTCTTTCTCTATCACCTAAGTACAAACTGCTTACAATACAGCTTCAGAGTATTTGTGCTTAGTCCAGGAACTTAGCTAAGGTGACAGTGTGCTGAATTTTCCCAAGGAGTCGGTGATGGTTACAGTTTCCTGCGTCCATACCCTTTTTATTTCTTTCTACACAGATGCATTGGTTTACACAAAGATGAGTGTGCTATCCTCTTGCTCTTTGTGCACTATGTGCAGTGATTGACAACAGCAAGTAGCAAAGAACTATGAAAACCACTTTCCCTGTATTGTTTAGAATACACCACCAGCTCTTGTAGGGCTTACTCTGGGTCTCAGGCTATTCCAGGAAGAACATTCTTGTGAAATCAACCCCTTCTACTGATACCTAATTTGACTACTTACCTGTATCACTGTGAATCAATTACACTTTAATTAAAAATATTGTTTTAAGGCTATCTGAAATGAAATCTTCAGGATGGGTCTGAAATTTGATGTTCATACTTATTCAGAATGTACATCAACTATGCACGTAGTAGGGGAAAAATGCAGCTGGGGCATGATTTTTAAAATTGGGAATTTCAATGAAGGGATCACAATGGTAGCTTTATCATTTGAATCTTTGTATTGGGAGAGATGTATTAAAACTATACTTTTTACTACATGGGAAGACATTCTAAACAAGGTCATCACCCACCAAGAATAAGACTTACATAGTTTAGAATATAACAAAACCTGTATGGTGTTGAAATGACAGCTTTAATGACAGAGAATCTAATGTTTTCTTAGTCTTCGCTTTATGTCCTCACAACTCCCACTGGGCTGTTTGTTTACCTATATGCATATTTTGTTAACTTCACAAGACCAAACTCTTATAACTAAAAAAGCCTCTTCTGTGGCCCTACCTTAGCCCTTCCTTATCTGTGCCCCTCAAGTTGGAATGATGTAATTGCACCTGAAGTTTGTCAGGTGTTTCCGGGGTTTCACAGGGTCCCCACTACCTGCAGACTATATCCTGTGTACTCTCTTTTCCTTGTGTATGGGATGTACTTTGTGTCTTGCTACTACACATGGAACAGGCAACAGTGAGAAGACACCTCTGAGGGTAGACACCAAAATGATGGAACCGCTCACTTTTCTTTCATTTCCTTACTTTCCAGCTTGCTGTCTCAGAGGGAAAATAGGATTGTGGGCTGCTCAGTGGAGAAGGCTGAGTCTAGTGACATGTCAAGAGCTGAATTATGCCCACAATCATGTGAGCAGTCTATATACATATTCCTGACCTTCAAAATAATTGAGGTCATAAATACTTTCTTCCATGCTGTTTAATAGCAGGTGATTTGTTACATAGACAACTGAAAGACAAAGCTAAGCACAGTATAAGGAAATACTAATGTTCCACCTAATAGCTCCACCTTTATTATTACATCTTTTCCTTTTTGTTGGACTATAGGCTCTTGAGGACCGGATTATCCTTTCATGAAATAAAAACTATATCTTGTAAAAATGTTTTACTTCATCCAGCCCATCAAAGCAAAGTGAGCTCAGCGATTATCTCTGTAAGCTCTTCCTCCAGTCATGTGTTCATTGCTACCACTCAAAAAGGTCAGCTGCGGGTTTCTCCTTTCTGCTTCTATCAGATGCAGGATTAAGCTTTTCTGATGACAACTATGCTAGGCTCTTGTCTATAAATATAGTATAATAGCATTAGGAATCATTTATTGAGGGTTTTCTTGTTGTTGCTGTTGTTTTTCTAGTCATGATAGTGTCCATCTTAGGTCTCTGGCTATCCAGCCTCTAGTTCCTAGCCCTCCAGACAGTGTTAGGAAGACTCTGTATGCCTCCATGATTGCAGAAGCATTCTACAACAATGATAGGCCTTGCTCAATATCTTATTCATACAATCAACAGTGCCACTTCACCTTCATAGCCTTTGCATTCTAGCTTAGGAGGATGAAAACAAGCCATTTGGATTTCAATTTATGAACATATCATAAGACTTACTTAAATCAGCATATAGACTTACTAAAAATCAACATACATGATAGGCAATAACATTTAATGAGTGAATGCAAATTTAATAGTATCATTTATTTTATAAGCATCCATGCTGTATGAATCAGCTTTCCAGGCATGCCATAACATAGCACCATTTAGTAGGAGATTCAAACAAGTGAAAGATATTCCCACAATTCTAGAAGTAAATGCATTAATCAGGCTGCTGAAAAGGTTGGGTTCTTCTCTCCTTGGCTTTTAGATTGCCATATTCTCCCTGATATTTTCTCATTGTTTTCATTTTGTATATGTCTACATTCTAATATTCTTTTAGAAATTTCTCAGTCATATTGGATTAAATGCCATCCCAATGATGATGTTTTAACCACTTTCTGGAGATGTTCTCTGCAAAGTTTATCAAATTCAGCAGTCTTGGGGGCCAAGACTTCTATATAGAAACTTAGCGGGTGGGACCCAAACCGACCACACAGTACTGTATATGTTGCAGTCATTTGCCTCAGGCAGTTAAACTCAGAGCATGGGTCTAGACAGATGAGTACTACAAGACGTGCAACAAGAGAATTAACCTCTTGGTTCCTTTGATGTCTTCAGCTGTAAAATGGTATAAGTATAGAGAGCTTAGAAAGTGTAAATTTATTGATTCAATTAGGAGTTGTGAGAAAACTCAGTGGCACCATAAGAATTCCTAAGGGTTACCTCTTTTCCCCTTATTTTACCAATGGGAAATTAAGACACTGATGTCTCCGGTTTGATACCCAGATGTGCTATGCTGATAGAGTACTTTCCATGTGATGACTCTATGGTTTATTTGCACCCCCTACTCTTTTTTCAAGTTAAAAGTAAATCAAGACTCTTGAGAAAAGCGCATATCTTCTAATCAACATGCAGGGAATACAACCTGGGCATTCATGTTTTTGAATGCTCCTCCTGTTTTTTTTTTTTTTTTTTTATTCAAAGTAGAGATCTAACCATGCAGAATCCTAGTTACCTAGGGAGCAAACAGAACAACCAAACAAACTCTTTCAGGCTGTTTGGTTCTCAGACAAGTTTGGACATCTCATGTTGCCAATTGTCTTTGTGTTAGGAATCTCGCAAGAGGTGTTCCTTTTTTCTTTGTATGCCTCATTAAATCCAGCACAAATAATGGAGCCCAAAGGCCTCATGCTTTACATAGTGTCAGGAGAATCTGATCACTTTACAGTCCATAAGCTTTGAAGATTTTAAATTGAGGTTTGTCCTGCTGGGGAAAAAAAAATGACTCCAACGGAGTCTGATAACACACTTTGGCTGCAGGACATACGTGAACACAAAGAACACACTTGTTTTTCTACCTTAAAGAGCGTCTGGCTGGGAATTTTTGTCACAATCTCTCAAATATATCACTAAAATACCCATGAAGAAACAGCACAAGATGAAAGTTCACACCTCCCAAGAAATGAGGACTGATAGAAAACTTACATTACTTAAGTCTGGAAATTCTATAACTACCCATCTCCAGGTGCTAGAGTAAGAAAAATATACTTATAACTTCACATTCCATGTTTTATGAAATTCAAAATAAATAGGAAATCTTTCACCTCTCCTCATGTCTGCTTTCTGTCAAAGAAAAAAACATCAGGTCAACAATCTTTTCCACACAACACACCACACACACACACACAACACCTTTTTATACCCATCTGTCTCAATCTGCTTTCTAGTGTTGTGATAAAACAATGACAAAAGTAGTGTTTTTGGGAGGAGGAAAGGGTTTACTTGGCTCACACATCCTAGATCACAGTCCGTTAAAGGAAGTCAAGGCTAGAATTCAAGGTAAGAGCCTGCAAGCCGTAACTGAATCAGAGACCATGGAGGGGTGCTGCTTCCTGGCTTGCTTTTCATGGCTTGTTCAGTTTGCTTTCTTTTAAACACAGGATGACCTGTCCAGGAATGTCAACCACTGTAGGTGGGTTAGGTGCTCTTATATCAATTATTAATTAAGAAAACGCTCCACAGACGTACCTAGAGACCAACCTCATGATTACATTTTCTCAATTAAGGTTCTTCTTTTTTCCCAGAGGACCCTAGTTTGTATAAAATTTGGGCAAAAAACAAAAACAAAACAAAACAAAACAAAACAAAAAACAAACAAAAAAAAACTAACCAGAACGGTTGACCCCTTGTTAAATTGACACACTAATAAGTCGCTATTAAACCATAACTTAGTCTATCCCCAAGATTTTATATTGATATCAATATAATGGTATGAAATATAACTTAAAAATCCTATAATTCTCTTTAAAATATCCATGTCTCAATTGTATGGTCCTGTGAAATAAAAATTAAGTTAGTTTTGTACTGTAATAGGGGAGAACCAGGGCACAGTCACAATCAAATCAAAGCAAAGCCATCCAGGATCCTCTATTTATAGTTGACACCACCCATACTGGGCTGGACCCTTCATCAATCATTAACCAAGGAAAAGTCGTCCAGGTCAATCTTATGGAGGCATTTTCTCAATTAAGGATCTCTCTTCTCAGATGATCCTAGCTGGTGTCAACTTGACGAAAACCTAACCGGGACAAAATCCAAGCACCAATGCATTTTAGTTTATTAGAGGAAAGAGACAAAGACTAACTCCAGGAAACAAACTCCAAATACTATCATACTAATCCTCTGAGTACAACTATCCCTGAAGTTTTACTAATGCTAGAATTTCTTAGTTATGAGCATCAATATATTTTCATTATGTTTCTTTTCATCTGGGTGTGTCAAAGGTAAAGAAGGCAAGATAAAATATCAATGTACATTTTAGTTTTTTTTTTTATTGGAAATTTTATTTACATTTCAGATGTTCTCTCCTTACCCCATTTCCCCCCCTCCCTCCCAGGAACTCACTATCCCTTCCCCCCTCCTCCTGCCTCCACGTTGGTGTACCCCCACCCACCCTCCCCCGTATCTCACCTCCCCACCCTCGAATATTCCCCCCCACGACGCCCAGCCTTCATGGGACCAAGGATCTCTTTCCCTTTTATATACTCCCTTGCATATATAGCTGGAGCCATGGGTCCCTCCCTAATCGCTCCCAGGCTGGTGGTTTGGACCTGGGGGCTCTGGTTGGTTGGTATTATTGCTTTCCTCATGGTGTAACGAATCCTTTCAACTCCTTCAGCCTTCACTCTATCATCTCCATTGGGAACCCCATGATCAGTTTGATGGTTAGCTGTGAGCATCTGCCTCTGAGTATGTCAGACTCTTGCAGACTTCTAGGGAGACAGCTATATAAGGCTCCTGTCAGCATGTACATCCTGACATCCACATCAATGTCTACCTTTGGTAACTGCACATGGGATGGATATCCAGGTGGAACGGTCTGTAGACAGCCCCTCCTTCAGTTTCTGTCCTGCACTGTGTCTCCATATTTGCTCCCTTGAGTATTTTGTTACTCCTTCTAAGAAGGACTGAAGCCCCCCTACTTGGTCATCATTCTTCATGAGCTTTATGTGGTCTGTGAGTTGAATCTTGGGTATTTCAAGCTTCTGGGCTAAAATCCAATAATCAGTGAGTGAATACCATGTATGTTCTTTTGTGATTGGGTTACTTCACTCAGGATGATATTTTCTAGTTCATCCATTTACATATGAATTTATCAAATTCATTGTTTTTAATAGATGAGTAATATTCCATTGTATAAATGTACCACATTTTTGTATCCATTCCTCTGTTGAAGGGCATCTGGGTTCTTTCCAGTTTCTGGCTATTATAAATAAACTGCTATGAACATAGTGGAGATATGTCCTTGTTATGTGTTAAAGCATCTTCTGGGTTTATGCCAGGAGTGGTATAGCTGGGTCCTCAGGTAGTGATATGTCCAATTTTCTGAGGAACCGCCAGACTGTTTTCCATAGTGGTTGCACCATCTTGCAATCCCACCAACAATGGAGGAGTGTTCCTCTTTCTCCACATCCTCGCCAGCATCTGCTATCACCTGAGTTTTTGATTTTAGCCATTCTACCTTCTTCTCAGCACCTCATGGTACCTTCTCCAAAATAGACCATATAATTGGTCACAAAACAGTCCTCAACAGATACAAAAGATGGAAATAATCCCTTGCATCTATCAGATCACCACGGACTAAGGCTGGTCTTCAATAATGACAAAAACAAGGGAAAACCCACATGCATGTGGAAACTGAACAATGCTCTACTCAATGATGACTTTGTCAAGGAAGAAATAAAGAAAGAAATTAAAGACTTCCTAGAATTTAACGAAAATGAGGAAACATCATACCAGAACTTGTGGGACTCCATGAAAGCAGTGCTAAGAGGAAAACTCATAGCTCTAAGTGCCTACAAAAAGAAATTGGAGAGAGCACACATTAACAACTTGACAGCACACCTGAAAGCTCTAGAACAAAAGAAGCAAATACACCCAAGAGGAGTAGGCGTCAGGAAATAATCAAACTCAGGGCTGAAATCAACCGGTAGAAACAGAAAGAACTATACAAATTATCAACAAAACCAGGAGTTGGTTCTTTGAGAAAATCAACAAGATAGATAAACCCTTAACCAGATTAACCAGAGGGCACAGAAGAGTATCCAAATTAATAAAATCAGACTGAAAAGGGAGACATAACAACAGAAACTGACGAAATTCAAAAAGTCATCAGATCCTACTACAAAGGCCTATACTCAACAAAACTGGAAAATCTGGATGAAATGGACAATTTTCTAGACAGATACCAGGTACAAAGTTAAATGAGGAGCAAATAAACCATCTAAACAGTCCCATAACCCCTAAAGAAATAGCAGCAGTCATTAAAAGTCTCCCACCAAAAAAAGCCCAGGAACAGATGGTTTTAGTGGAGAATTCTATCAGACCTTCAAGGAAGACCTAATACATTTTAGTTTTAACCCTTGAGATTCACAGATGCTTAATTAAAAAATTAATGCTATTATTTTACAAATTATTCTTAAAAGTACAATTGGAAGATTATGTTCTTATCATTCTCTAGATTACTAACCTATGGCTTTGATTACCAAAATTAAGAGAAGTTCTCACCAGGTATAAAGATACAAATTAATGTTTCTTATGAATATACATATGGAAATTGCTATAGAAATAAAAATACATAAATGTTAAAACAAGTATCACGATCAAGTGATTTAGTCCAGAACTTCAAAGACAGTGCAGTATCAGAATTCCTCAATGTACTATACCATAGTCACAGAGCAAAGGAGTTCCTTACTAAATCATTGTAGTAATTCTTCTGCAGGCAGAGAAAAATGATCAAGGTGAGGTAAGATGGAATTCAGTTCAGCCTGCTTTGATTATAATTGGTGCTGGACAGGACTTCTAGAGTGTAGCCCACCTCATTTTACCTTAGCCATATTTAAGCACAGCACAATTTTGGAAATAAAAATTTAGACAATAATTAACTCAGCCCCAAGTGCACAGCCATTTAAAGACATGTTTATATTGAGATTCTTTGCAAAGTACATCTGACTTCTTTCACAAGAATGGGTACTATTAGCTCAGATATACTGCCCAAGATTTAGGGCCTGGGGAGCTTGACTGAGGTGCACATAACACCTGTGGGTGTCAGGATTGGCCTGGCTCTAAGATAAATATATATCAGTTAGGCTATGTTAAAGCACAAGTGACATCACTCATAGAATGGGTTTATGGCCTAAAAGTGATGCTCAGGTTTTAAGGGAAAGGGTCTGTGATAAACAAATTCTGGGAGATGTAGACAAGAGATTGTCTCATTAGACAGAGAAGGATCACCAGGCTGTAAAACTACATCATCCCTGGTTTCTACTTTATATCATATCAAAAACATAACTCAAAATAGGTCAAAGATGTAAATACAAGAACTTAATCTGTGAATCACGCTGAAGGAAAAATGGGCAGAAGTCTCTGTTTCTTTGGCATAGCTATTGGCTTCTTAGATGTGACACCGATGGAACAAGGAACAATTTTGGAAATAAATATATTTGGCATTATCAAGGTAAAAATTTTTGTGCTTCAACAAGAACTTTCAAAAAGGTTTCAAGATAAACCCTAGCATACAAAAATATTTTGAATCTTATGCGTGATAAAGATTTAGCACATACATAAGAAAATGTTCTTAAAATTACATAGCAGAAAGAATTAATGGACAGAAAACATAAGTAGGCATTTATTTATTTATTTATTTATTTGTTTATTTATGGTGTGTGTGTGTTGTCCCAGTGTGCATGTGGTGGAGGTCATAGGATAATTTGTAGGAGTCATTTATTTCTTAGGTTATCAGAATTGGTAGGAAGCACTTTTGCCTACTAAGCCTTCTTACTAGCCCTTAAACAGGTATTGCCTAAGAATACATACCAGTGGTCAGTATTCATATGAGAAGATTGTGAAGGTTTTCGGTCACTGGGGAAATGCAAAGCAAGGTCACTCAGAATTACTACATCATACTCACTGGGTAGCAATATTTTAAAAAAAAAAATCAGCTCCCTTTGACACATACATTTCCAAGTGTTAAGTGAGGTTGTGAAGAAATTACATTGCTTGTGTAAATGTAAATAGATGCATTCATGTGGCAAATATTTTGACCTTTCCTCAACAAGTTAAACAGAGTTTATTTTCAAGAGAGCAGAAAACATGTTCCCCCAAATGAATGTTCACATACATGGTAGTCAAAAAAATAAACAATTCAATAGCAATCAATGAACGAATGGAAAGAATAAAGTATCGATACATCCTACAAGGCAAGCAAATCATGGCAAGGCAAACAAATACATGCTACAAGGCAAGCAAAGCATTACGTTCTGTGGGAGAAGGCAGTCATATGAAGTCATGAACAGTATGATTCCATTTCTATGACAAGTCTAGAATAGGTGAAGCATAGAAACAGAAGTTAATCTGTGATTGTCAGTGGCTGAGCTGAGAGACAAATGCCTAACACTTCTGTGTGTATTCTTTGGGGTAATTAACATAGTCCCGAAGTGGGTAGCACCACATTGTGAATAAAAATAAGTCGCCATTTATTATGAATTGTTTGAATTTTATATAGTTTCCTAGTTCCATTTAAAATGGTTAATGTGGGTTATATGGTGGTTTGAATAAGAATGACACTCATAACTGCATATGTTTAAATACTTGATCCCCTGCTGTTAGGGATTGGTTCTAATGCTTTGAATTAGTCTGGCCAAAATCAGGAGTCTTTGTATCCAAATGCTGAAGATCCTTGTCTCCAATTGTTTTTTGATCGATTAAGAAAGAGCCAATGGCCAATGGCTGGACAGATAGACAGAGGCGGGAGCTTTAGATTTGCATAGGCTTGGGACTAGGAGGGAGGAAGGATGAGAGCTCACCCACGAAGGAGAAGAAGAAAGACCAGACTTGAAGGCCTGCAGACATGTGAGAATCAGGATAAGTGGCCACGTGGGCCACTTCCCCGATTGGTCCTGGGTAGCAGAGATGAAATCTAGATTTTAAACGATGTTAACTCGGGAGTACCGGAGGAGAGTGTTTGCCAGCTGCTGGAAGGATTAGAAATGCCCAATCATTAAGCAAGTCAAGGCATATTAAATTAGCTGGTGTGTGTGTGTGTGTGTGTGTGTGTGTGTGAATCCAGATAGCTCTTGGGCAGGTGCACATGTGTGACCCATTGGGAACACAGAGCAGTTAACAAACTATCACTACACCCAGCCAAATTTAGTCAGGTAGAACTATTATTTGGGAAGGATTAAGAAGGATGGCTTTGTTGGAGGAGGTGAGTCACTGGGCAGGCTTTAAGGTATCAAAGAATCAAGCCATTTCACATTGGTTATCTCTGTTTCCTGCTTGCTGTTTGAAGTGTGAGCTTTCTGTATTATATTAATTTCTCATCAATAATAAAGAAAACAGAACAGTGTTTCCTTCTTCAAGAACAAATAAAAAATGGCATTCTAATCAGAACAGTGGCAAAAATATAGTAGTAATCCTCTAAAGAAATGGGTGGAAGCTACCATATTTATGCATACTGTTTTTCACAGGTGGATCTGTCCAACAGAACTACTGTCAGCAGCTGGATTTCTTCTCTTTGACTGTCACTGTAAGAAACTTGAGTGTTGTTCATTCCAGCTAGGATTTACAAGATAAGTCATGGAGTTCTTCCCACACTGAGACAAAGGCTGAGGGAAAGAGAAACATTCCCAGAATTACAGTTCTAAAGATACTCTCTTTCCAGAATATATGAAATTTCAGACACGTGTAACATTGAGAATAAATTCAGAAAGATAAAATCCGGAGAATTCCTTAGTGGCAGGAGCAGCACTTGTATGAAGTGGTGGCTGGGACATGACACGCCCTCCCAAGGGATAAGGATGCTTCTTTCCCGGCAGTGATCTCCATTAGTCCTTGGTCCAGCTGATTTCTCTCAGTCATAACAAATTAAGACTCTTTAGAGGCAAACAGAGCCTGCAAGTGAATACATACAATCTTCCTTCTACTAAATCTCCCTAAATGTCATATTTTTCATAAGATAATTATATGTTTTTGTTGAGAAAGATACTGAGTTAGGAAACCCTGCTGCTTCCCTGGCTTCTGCAGGAACACTTTCTGGGGGTAGTTTTCTTTTACTCAGAAGCTACAACTTTGGAAACTTGCTTGGTTTCATTGGATGTTTATTGGCATGTCTGAGAAAATTTAAGTGACCAGAAGTTCTCTCTTGAGTTGTTAAGGCAACAAAAGAAATTGAATTAGGACAGAGAAACTCATTCTCATTTCAGAAAACAGCCAATGGGGAAAATAAAAATAAAATAAAAATAAATATAAACACCACACACTATGGAAGGATATTAGATGCCCAAAACCTCAATGCTGTGATTCATATATGTAGGATGTAAACACACAGGGATTGTATAGTAAAACAGGTTATAAAGCAGAAGTGGTTGGATCTCTGAGTTTGAGGCCAGCCTGGTTTACAGAGTGAGTTCCAGGATAGTCAGGGCTATGCAGAAAAATCCTGTCTCTAAAAACCAAAACAAACCAACAAAACCAAAAACATCAAAATCAAAACAAAGAACTTAATTTTAATACTTTTAATTTATGTAGATTGTGTTTTTAATAAATGAAATCAGACAGTAAACTAAGTGCCTTGGGCAACAGTTCAGGAAAATAAATTGAAACTAAGAGAGTGACAGGAGATTCATTCACTGTAAAGGCATAAAGAGTTAGATATCTTCTGGCTGTTAGAAAGGAGGAACCACTTCCCACATTATAGGATAAGCACATATTCCCTGCCATGAGAATACTAAAAGACTCAACCACAGTGATTTCAGTCCTGTGGGACTTACATTAGTTTTGTAAATAATACTAAAAAACATGTTTAACATGCGGAGCTTCACGTTAGATAATAAAAAACTGAAAAAAAAAAAAAGTCCTGAAGGAAAGTTACCACAATCAGTTGGAAAAGAAAATATAGTCAATCCTTTTGTGCTTTGAATTTTTCTTTGCAAATCATAGCTCCATTTGATGCTATGAATAAAATATATTTTTCATAATACATGTGTTATTATCTACATTTTTCTAGGTAAATATTTATAGTGAAACACTGGCATTTGATTTCCCAGTGGAACTTGGTTTTCTAGGCACATTCATTCAGAAAATCCACTGGGTAAAAGATTTCCAGGGTGTCACTTGTGTGTCAGACAGTTAAGCATTAAAACATTGTGAATTTACAGAGTCTTACTTCTTTTTATCTTCAAAAATAGTTTTAGTGTAATGAACCTATTTCTTAATTACATTTTCTAATTGTGAAGATGAAGCAGATACTCAAAAATATTTTCAGTACAATATAGCACAGGCTAAGAACAACCTCTCGTGTTCTACAGGATGATGAGTAAGGGACATATTTCACTTGGCACTCATAGAAAGCATGAATAAAATCATTCTGAGGTGGATTTTTGATACATATCTATAACCTCAACTACTCAAGAAGCTAAAGCAGGAAGATGACAAATGCAAGGCCAGCCTGGGCTACACAGAAAGTTGACGAACAGGCCGAGCATCAAATCTGTCTCAAAATCAATGATAAAAAGAGCTAGGGATATTGAGTACTTGCCTTGCAAGTACTTGCCTTGTAAGGCTCTGTATTCAGTCCTGTGTATTGCAATAAGTAAATAAGTTGGTAAATGAGTAAATAAAAATTTTAAAGGATGACTTAAAGAAAAACCCTGTATTAGATATTGTGAGGGAACAGGATGAAGGTATGAGGATGAGATTAAACAAAACCACATTGCAGTAAGTACCTGTCGGATACTTCCCCTATAGGGGAAGCATAGCGCTGGTATTACTGAGGACTTCCACTTTTGTGGCCAATTTCCAGCTGCTACTATCTTTCTTGACTTTCTGGAAAGCTTTTGTGAGATGCCTGGGTGACACTTCACCCATAGGTAGGGTTAGCTAAAGAGCCGAGGGATTGGTGAGTAGATATGTCCCTTTACTATACCTCCAAGTGTTCTATACCACCTCTCACTGTTTTTCCCATAGTTCAACTTCATGTTAAAGAAGGGACAACACTTTATTGATGGCCTTTCCTTCACTCTCTTGCTATTCTATTTTCTACAGTGTTGCTAGGTCTCCCAGACCAGCTTGAATCTTGTAGGGCTATTTCTGGAGTAAATGAAATGGTGGGACTATGATAGTTCAAGAATGAGTAACTCAGAAAGGTGAGGAAGTACAGTCCACACTGTGTGGGATCACGCAAAATCAGAGAGAAAAATGAACATATTCCTTTTGCTTTCGATCTGAATTGTAGAGCATCATGCCTCTCTGTGGCGTCAATTAACGCTTGGCGTTTATTACTTCATTCTAATTGGGAAACTGGGGATCAGGGTGGGAGTGAAAATGTATTGTCCCTGATTTCAACAAGAAACTAATCTGTTAAACAGTATTTTTATTATTTAGAGGTGCTATGCACATAATGATAGGTCTGCAATAAATATTTTAATTCCTCTTTCTAGAAATGATTCATTATGACTCCTAGGCTCCATCACAATGTTTGTTTAGTTTTTTTTTTTTTCCTTTAGACTATCTTCCAACTACATAAAATATAAACTAACAGATAAACACTTCCTGCTATGGTTACTTTCCTTAAGTACTTTCAAAAATGTCTTCTCTCTTTGTTATGTTTGCTGTGCCTTAACTGTGCTTTTGGTTTGAATGTATCATAATGCATGGTAAATACTAAATTAACATTCATTGTTCTGTGTATATTCATCAAAAGCAATATCAAAAAAACCTATAGGCATTTTCCTTAGTCAACAAGGACAATGGCTGGGACCTCAACACTTAGTCTATGAATAGGGTTCGATTTCGTCACAAAGTATTTTCTTTATCTTCAGCTTTAAATGATTCTGAAATTCCTATTGCAATTTTCAACTCTTGGAAGGAAATGCAAACAGTGAAAAGTACCATTTGGATTCATTTTCAAGTCTTACAAGACTGCAACAAAATGCATGCTTCCTTCTCATTGTGGGAGAAGCTGCAGGTGTTAGGACAGTTAAATGAATGGAACATCTAGGTAGGAGATTACATTTCCTCAGAAATGTTCACACTTGGGCATATGAAAGGCTTATCTGGATTTAAAAAAATCAACATTTGCAAGTTAAATGTACAGTAAGGATGGCTCTGATAGAAGGCCAGGCCTATTAGTTGGAACACAAGCCACAGAGTTGCTGTTATTTCAGAAGTATCCATCTCTCTTTCCATTCTAGTTCTCTTTGGTTCTGTAGCTGTTGCTTGAGTTGTTTTGTTTTCAGAGGCAAGGATTTGCTATGTAGCCCAGGCTGGCCACCAAGTTTTGGGTATCATGCCGCAGACTTCAGATTGCTGAGATTACAAGTATCCATCACAGCACCACTCAGTACTGAGGGTAACTGGAATAATTAGGTAGCCCTTCTCCATTATAAAGACATCTACAGAGATGGACAGTTCATACAGACTACTGTGTATCCAGGCTGTTGCTCTGTATTTCAATGCCACAAAGACAGACTGTCTATCCTTCAGGATCTTTAAAGAACAGAAGATTCTGTTTTTCTGTTCCATTGGTTTACCCATTTGCCAAGGGGCTTTAGAATCACAAATGATGCTGTATTACATCTGCCTCCATCATCATTTGTGGACATTGTTAAAGTCAAACACACAAACAATTTTCTGCTCCAACCTGTTCTCTTTGAAAACAAATCCGATGAGCAAAGCTGCAACTGCCTACACCAAACAGATGCATTTCATCAGATGCTGACTGCCACTGCAGGTTCAACTAACCCTGAATCTCCTCTAGGGGCAGAAAAGGAATAAATTGCTACATTTACAATAATTTGCTCCCAGAAGGGAAATGATTTTGAATGGAATTGAGTAGAAAATTTACCTTAGGGCTGGCAGAATATTGACAGCATTAGACATCAAACTCAACCCCGATACAAAGAAAAGCATTTTCTGAACTTAAAAATGAAAGATAATGTATCCAGGTTCAGTAAACACCATTCCAACCTCTTTTCTAATGCAGAGAAAGGTAAAAGGTACCATTTCCCATTGAGTCAATGTAAAATTTCTTGGCTATGTTAATGGCAATGTGGTTATGTAAGAAAATGTCGTTCTTGGGATGTGCATGATGAATTATTTAAGAATGAGATGTCATGATGTCTGTATCTTACTTTCAAATAGCTCTGAAAAACTAAGCCAGTCACTTCTAGAGAGAGGCAGAGAATAAAGTATCCATGGGTTGGAGGATGGAGAGAGAGAGAGAGAGGGAGAAAGTGAAGGGAAGAGGGGGTGGGGTAGGGAAAGGAGAGGAAAAGGGAGAGGGTAAGGGGGAGGGAGGAGAGAGAGAGAGATGGAGAGTGAGACAGAGTAAAGCAGTTGCTTAGCAGCTGATGAAACAGGTAAAAATAGTAATTAATTATTCAAACACTACTTTTTCAAGTTTCTTGTAGCTTTCCTTTCTTTTTACCTTTAAACAAAATTCAGAGGAAAGTCATATTATCCTAACAAAAACAAATAGAACAAGCAGTAACAGTATTATTTACCTTCCTGTCAAAATCATGGCAACATCTTCTTATTGCAACTAAGAATTCGTGTAAATCACTATTATTGTGTGTGCATATGTATGTGAGTGCACACGTGATAGTGAGTGCCTCTGTGTATGTGTGTGTGTGATGAGTGTGCTTGATTTGCCCTCAGAAAATGAACTTCAATTCTCAGAATCCTAATGAGTCCACCTAATATAATATATGTCTTTTAGAGAGATGAAATAAAAACAACTGGACATTATGTCAAGGATTTATAGAAAGCTTTTCCTGCTTTAAAGCACTGATTTGTTTTCACTGATGCCTGGAAAATCCAAAGGACAATGATTAAAAAAAAAAAAAAAAAAAAACATATAAAGGTTTGACCCTTCTGCTTTCATTTTGTGTCTGCTGTTTTTTCAGACTTCTGCTCCATTCTTAACATAGCTGTTTTGATCACTTAAGGAGAACTATGTAAACACTGGTAAAAGAGATAGATGGTTACCCTCATATTATTTTATATACCTTCCCTGTAAATACTGAATCGTTGAGATCAAAGAAACTAAGAGAGGGAGATCAGTGTTTCAGGCTGATAAGCCTAACTACTTCAGAGACTGAGGCAGAAGGTTTAATGCCTGCCTGTACTTTAACATTAGTTCAAGGCCATGCTTACTCAAATCCTCAAATAAAAGGGGAGCTTGCTTTTGTTTGATTATTTATTAATCTTTATGTTTGTTAGTTTATTATTTATTCATTTATGTAATTTAAGAAGGGTTGGAGATGTAGCTGAGTGGTACTGCTGGATGAGGCCTAGGATTTAATCTCCAGGACCCTAAGAACTATAAAAAGAGAAATCTAGATAGTTTCAAGATTGCAAGAATAGTGAACCTTGTATGCAGATCCTTTCATGGATGGGAAGGAGCCAAAGCTACTGCTGGAGCAGTAGCAGGTATCTCATGGTGGGAAGAGAGCTGCTGCCCAAAACAATACTGATTGCCCTGGATCTATAGGACTCCATAAACCAGTTTGTGATCCACTAGACCACAGTTTGACCGACATTGTTTAACCATGCACACTTGACTTCATCCTAATTCTTTGTATAGTCCTAATAATCTTGTCAATGGCCCAAAGATGCCAAGTTTCCTCCTCTTTCCTGGTGTGGCCATGATGAATAATAAATTCTTTTTTGATTTCAGATCGTTCAACATCTTTGATGGATTCCTAAGGTTGTGGAATGTAGACCTGGTCTGTTAGTCCACCCCTACTCTACTCCATGTTCCCCACCAAAGGAGTTAGTTCTCCAGCTACAAGAGTCTGGTAATGATCTCAAATTCCTAGTGAAGTTTAACTTTTCACTATCTGTATAATTTATGTAAGTCAAAAGAACACTCTCTTCTACACCACTTCTGGGAATCTGCTTATAAGACTCTAAGTCATCATAGCGCAGAGATGTGTATTAGCACATTAAGAGCAGATAATAGCACTTTAATATTTATTGCTGCATGGTTCACAAGAGCCAAAGGAGAAAAGAGTCTACATGTCCACCAACACATGAAGGAGGGGAAGCATGGTATATATAAACAATGGAATTTTATTCAGCTGTAAAGATGAATTAAATAATGGCGTGCAAAATAGTGTATTGAATAGGGTAAATAAGCCAGATTCAGAGAGATACCTCATGTTCAGTCATATGTGAAATCTAGGTTTAAATTTATGTTTACATGTATAGATAGATGGATAGATAAACCAGGGCATGAAAGTCGAAAGGGGACTATAAAAGAGGACAGGTCTAAAATGGGGAGAACCAAAGAGGGTAATTGAATGTGTGACAGAAATCTGAAGGAGAAACTATGGAGGTGGGGCTTAGCAAAGTGAATGGGGGGTGGAAATAAGAGTGAAAAAGAAGACAGTAGAATGATGTATGTATGAAAATGTTACGATGAAGCATATTATTTTGCATGCCAATTTAAGTTGATAAAAATTGAAAGAATGCATTAAGTGACTGAAATAATTATAAAAATTAAAGAATTTCTACTATAAAAACCTGTCTTTTCAGATTATCTTATAACAGGTTTACCCAATGTGATTTATATTCCACCACAACGATTTTGTGTAGACCTCAATTTCTACATTTTAAAAGCAGACCTCTCATTACCTTGTAGCTCAAATAAAACAAATAGTTATCTCTTCATCTAATTTTCTAACACTACTAAGATAGGAATATTATTATATGACAAGACTGACAAATTTCAAATAGTATATTTGTTTATCTAAATTAATTTAAAATAAGATATTGTTTATTGGTGAATTACAAATGATGATAATTAATAGTCAATTTGAATATTTCTTGGGAAGTCAAGGAATTTCCTTAAATTTCAAGGATAGTTTACATGAACACAGAATAGTGAAAACAATTCTTAACAATAAAAGAACTTCTGGGGTAATCACCATCCCGTACCTCAAGCTTTACCACAGAGCAATAGTGATGAAAACTGCATGGTACTGGTAAAGAGACAGGTCGATCAGTGGAATAGAATTGAGGACCCAGAAGTAAACCCATGCACCTATGGACACTTGATCTTTTACAAAGAAACCAAAAACATACAATGGAAAACAGAAAGAATCTTCAATAAATGGTGCTGGTCTAACTGGCAGTCTGTATGTAATAGACCCATATTTATCACCTTGCACAAAGCTCAAGTCCAAGTGGATCAAGGACCTCAATATAAACCACATTCAGTGCATCTAATAGAAGAGAAACTGGTAAAGAACCTCAAACTCATTGGCACAGGGGGAACTTTCCCAAGCAGAACTCCAATGGCTCAGGCTCTAAGATCAACAATTGATAAATGGGACCTCATGAAACTGAAAAGCTTCTGTAAGACAAAAGACAAAATCAATAGGACAAATCAGCAACCGCAGAATGGGAAAAAAATCTTCACTAAACTCACATCCAATAGAGGGCTAATGTCCAAAATATATAAAAACTCAAGAAGCTAGCCTCTAAAAGACCAAATAACCTAATTAAAAAAATCAGGTACAGAGTTAAACAGAGAATTCACACCAGAGAACTCTCAAATGTCCAAGAAGCACTTAAAGAAATGTTCAACGTCCTTAATGATTAGGGAAATACAAATCAAAATGACCCTGAGATTCCACCTTACACCAATCAGAATGGCTAAGATAAACTCAGGTGACAGTACATGCTGACAAGGATGTGGAGAAAGAGAAATACTCCTCCACTGCTAGTAGGACAGCAAACTGGTACAATCACTCTGGAAATCAATATGCCAATTCCTCAGAAAATTGGAAATATACCTTTTCTGAAGACCTGGGATACCACTCTTGGGCATATACCTAAAAGATACCCCACCATACCAGAGGGACACATGCCCCACGATGTTCATACTGGCCTTATTTGTAATAGCCAGAAGCTGGAAAACACCCAGATGTCCCACAATGAAAGAATGGATACACAAAATGTGTTTCACTTACACAATGGAATACTATTCAGCTATTAAGAATGAGGGCATCATGAGTTTTGCAGTCAAGTGAATGGAACTAGAAAATATCACCCTGAGTGAGTTAATCCAGACCCAAAAGAACATGCATAGTATGTACTCATTAGTAAGTGGATATTAGGCAAAAAGTAGAGAATACCTAGAATACAATTCACAGAACTTAAGAACTTTGACAAGCAGAAAGGCCAAGTGAAGATGCTTCAATCCCATTTAGTAGAGGGGAAGAAAATAAACATGAGAGGCAAAGGGAGAGAGAGATTTAGATGAGAGAGGGGAATGGAAGAGGGAAAAGGGGAACAGGATCAGGTATGTGAGGATGGGGGACAGGAGAGAAGAGAAGAGTGCCAGCAGAATGAATGGAAATAAATACACAGCCTCAGAAGGTGGGAGGTGGGGAGATGCTCTAGATTATACCAGAGACCACGAGGTGAGAGACTCTCAGGACTCAATGGGAGTGACCTTAGATGAAATGCCCAACAGTGAGGAGAGGGAACTCAAAGAGTCCACCTCCAGTAGATAGACAAGGCCTCAGGAGGAGGGATGGGGTTAACAACCAATCCACAGTCAAAATTTCTGACTCTGAATTGTTCCTGACTAAAAGAACTGCAGGGACACAAATGGAGAAGAGACTGAGGGAAAGGCAGTCCAGTGACCAGCCCAACTGGGGATTCAACTCATGCGGACACACCAAGGCCTGACACTATTACTGATGGTATGATATGCTTACCTAGTATGACTGTCCTTTGAGAGACCCAACAAGCAGCTGACTGAGACATACCCAGATAGTTACACACAGCCACAGGACTGATGTTGGGGACCCCTATGCTTGAATCAGGAAAAGGCTAGAAGAAGTGGAAGATGAGGGTATAGCGGGTTATCTTCCCACTACATTTGTATAAAGCTCAGTGATTGGGCTGTGTGAGAGGTTGGCGGAGTGAGGAATCAGGAGGAGCGAAGAAGAAGGAAAGGAAGAGAAGGAGCTAGAAGAGAGAGCAGAGAGGTAGCAGCCATGGGGAACTACAGATGGATCAAGAACAGTCCTGGGTAACAATTTTTTATCTAAGATTAGGTATTGGGTAACAAATTAATTGTGTGGCATCTTGGTAATTGAGCATTTCCAAATATATAGATATTGGAGAATGATTAAGCATTAAAAGTCTCATTTCTACCAGGTCACAGCAGTATGGTTTGGGCTCAGCCAAACATTGTGGACAGTGTGGTGGATTGGCAGAGCCAGCCACCAAACTGGCGTCTCATGGGTGCCAGGGCCATTGCTTCTGGCTGGCGGGAGCCATGGTCTGAGCTGAGCAGCAGCAGAAGCATGGCACCACTCTTGGCCTCTGGCCACTTATACTCGGGAAAATGGCAGTTGTCTGGGAACAGGCTGGGACAGGCAGTGTTTTTTAAATATTACCCACAATATGAGAGCAACTCCATAGGAAGACCAACAGTCTCAGGTAACCTGGACCCCTGAGAGCTCCCAGAGACTGAGCCACCAACCAGACAGCATACCCAAGTTGGTCCAAGGCCCCTGACACTTACACAGCAGAGGACTGCCTGGTCTGGCCTCATTGGAAACAGAGTGCCTAATCCTCAAGGGACTTGAGACCCATGGAGGGAGGAGGCATGGTGGTGGGGGAGCATCCTCTCAGAGACTGGGTGGGGTGGGGTGGGGGAGAAATGGGATGAGGAACTGTGGGAGGGAGGACAGGGCAGGGATTGTAAATTAAAAAAAAAAAAAAAATCTATTCATATAAGTCATATAATAAACTGAAGGGAGGGCAATGTAGTCATTGAACAGACTTATCTATGAACTGAACTTCCTTACTCAAGTGCACAATATTAGAAACCTTCCTCTTAAGTCAAATTAAAAAGACATGTACATAAACTATTACTATTTTTATTCAAAACGACATAGACAATTTTGGCAAGAGAAAGGAAAGCCATGTATAAATGAGACCACATAGAAACCCCAAAGTGCAGGGGTGTCAGCAATGGCCCAGTCAGTGTGACCAATCCTTTACCATTTCCAGGCTCCGTTGCCCTCTAAAGAGACAAAACATACCAGATTTGTGCTTTCTGAACACCTCTGTTTGTGAGGCTTTCTGGAAGTTGAATTTCCTTGAGTTTTGAACTTCTGATTACTGCAGCCCATGGACTGATTCTCACTCAGGCTCTATATCCTGTTTCTGCTCCTGTGGAGCATCTTAGACCATTCCGCCATTTAAGGACACCATCCAAGGTGTAACTTTGTTTTGTGTTTTACTTTATTCTTTCTCTTTTTGCGGATCCATTTCCCACTTTCTCCATCATAAGGAGTATTTTAAAGTCTTATTCACGATGAAAGGCAGCCTTATATTCTGGCCTTTCCATCTCAGGTGTGTCTTGCTGTTAACCCAGGTTTCGTCAGTCAAATTGATAATGTTACCCTGCAAATGTACTTTCTGGCTTTTTTTTTTTAAATTATAAACAATTCATCTTAAGTCCTTGCTTGCATAGTGGTCACTAACACCACTATTTATTTATTTATTTATTTTTTTATTTATTTATTTATTTATTTATTTATTTTACAGCTACTCAAACTTAAATCTTAGCTTTGCCCTTTGTTCCTCTTCTCTTTGTTCTGGTTTCAAACAGATCAGTGTTTTCTAATTACCACACACAGTGCTTCTGCCAAAACAAAATGATGTTTACTTCCTCAAATTTCTACAAATACTATCTAATTTACACTTGCAATGTGACTTAGGATAGAAGTCTTTAGAAATAGTCTTCAGTGAATCATATTTGATATGCTCATACTTCCTAGCGCTCACCCACTTAACCAACAGAATATGTCGCGGGTGCAAATTCAAGACTAAACTTTACATGATCAAGAGGATTTTACTTCTTTTCTCTTGGAATATCCGATTAGAGAAATCGTGAATCTCCCAAAAAGGTGTTCTCTCCTGTTATATAGACTAGAGAAACCACACAGACCATGAGAGCGCCAGATCCCACTGTATCCTTCCCAACCCCACAAATGAATCCTGCCCCACTTGACTTCTGACTAGAATCCACGAGGAAGAGCAAGTGAGAACCATCCCATCAAACTAGAAATCAGGGGAAGGAAATTAATACTCCATGTTTTTAAAGCTCTTATGATTAAGGGGAAAGTGTTTTGTTGGTTATGTAACCCTTGATCTAAGTGTGTGTGAAGATGATAGCATTTCTATACTTCCATGGGAAAACAGCTGAAGCTTAAAATGAACTAGAATGGTGCTCAATTTATGCATAATTAATTTTCAGCAATTATTTTATAAGCATACACACACACACACACACACACATTGCTATCCCTGTGACTTCACATCTAAGGGTTCTTGGAATTCAAATATCCATTCTTCCAACAGATTCTACCCCTAACTGCCATAGAGTGACATCCACTGGTAGCAGGAAAGGTAGTAAATTAATTCACCCTAAGCCAATTAAGAAATACACCTTTAGAAGACTGACTATAAAGTATTGTCTATATCATGGACAACAGCTTGTGAGGGGTGATGGAGTCTCTGAGGAAATATTTTTTTGGTTAGAGTAAGTTTCCCTGAAAATAGTTTTATGTATTTTATTTATACCTTGTTAAGGAATTGAGTCTAGAATGACTGGTATATAGTTCTGAGACGTTAGTGTGAACTGCTGTACATTTAATGTCCAGTTGTGCAATCCCTAGCATGCAAATCAGGGTTATGCAAATACATGCAGTCTTGGTCATTAGTGCTGGCTTGCTGCGCTGTGATATTAGAGTACAGAATCCCTGCTACTTAGCAGTTTGGTCTTCTGGTGTAGATGCTTGTGAAAATTCCTTAATGGGACTGGTTCCACTTACTTATACTGTACTTTATTTTTCTATTGCTGTGATAAACACTACAACCAAAACAACTTGGGTAGGAAAGGGTTTATTTCACTTTACAAGTTACAGATTGTCATGGAGGCAAGTTAAAGCAAAAACTCAAGGCAGGAGCTTGAAGCAAACCATGGAGAAACACTGTTTCCTGGCATGCTCCCAGGCTCCCAGGCAGCTACATTCTTTAAAAGTAACCTTTATCTTTTGAGATTATTATATTAATACATCATTTTCTCATCCCACCCCCAACCCCAAACATTCCCATATATCTTCCTTGTTTTCTTTCAAATTCTTTGTCTCTTTATTCATACATTGTTATCATATGCACATATAAGTGCTTTATATGGATTTGTATATGTGTATATGTATACACCCCTAAACACAACCTGTTCAGTCTGTATAATATTACATATATGTATGTTTTCAGGGATGACTATTGATATTGGATAACCAATCAGTGTGATCTTCCCTGGAGAAGACTAATTCTCCCACTCTCAACATTCCTTGGTTGCCTGTAGTTTTTAAAGAAGGGTTGAGGCCTCCTGAATGTTCCTTTGTCTACTTGAACATTTCTATTTTCGTCCTTGTCAGCTCACATTGAGGCAGTAATTTTGGTGAAATAGTACATTGCTTCCGACATCCATAGGAGACTTTCTTAAAGGAAACTCACTGTATCTCTGACTCTTATAATTATTCAACAGTCTCTTTCTCAATGATCCCTGAGACTTCGATGCAGAAGTTGTATTATAGACTTTTCTGTTGAGACTGGCCTCCTCAATTATGTATTTTGTGGCATTGGCCTTACTGTAATGGTCACCATCTGATACAAAGAGATGTTTCCTTGATAAGGGGTAAGTACTGCACTTGTCTGCCAGAATAAGGACAAATACTGTGCAAATAATCATTTGTTCAAAAGCTTCTTACAGATTCAACACAGCGCAACAACAATCCTTATCTCATTCTTTAAATAAGTGAAAAAAAATCTATCCTAGAATTCATATGAACCACATAAGATCCAGGGTAGCCAAAACAATCCTGAACATAAAGAATGATGCTGGAATGAACAGTATTCCAGATCTCAAAAACAATATGGTACTGTCACAAGAACAGCCATGTAGACAAATGGAACAAAATTGAAGACCCAAGTAAAACTAGACACAATGTTAGTGATTTACTATTGGACAAAAATACCACAAATACATGCAGAAGAAAAGACAACATCTTCAAAAAGTGGTGCTGTGAAAACTGATGTCTACATGCAGAAGGATGAAATTAGACTCACTCATGTCTGTCACCCAATACAAAAAAGAATTTTACCATTTGAACAAAAAGCAACTCCAAATGGATCAAGGTCCTAAACTTGAAACTCCAAACACCAAAATGGCTAGAAGAAAGCATAGCAGTACCCTGCATGATATAGATATAGGAAAGGACTTCCTGAATAAGACTTCATTTGCTCAAGAATTAAGGCCAACAGTTGACAAGTGGGACTTCATAAAACTAACAGCTTCTTCACAATTAAAGACACAATCAACCAGGTGAAGAGGGAGCCCATAAAATGTGAGAGAATCTTTGTCAGGTATAAATCTGATAGAAAATTGATGTCCAGAATATATATATATTAAAAAACCAAAGAGTGAGGAAAACAAAAGACCCATTTAGAAAATGAGCCTGGGATCATCTACTTTCCTTATGTATGCTTTTCAGGCTTACCTTCTTAGGAATGGTAATACCCACAGTGAGCTGGACTCTTCTGCATTAGTCAGCAATGAAGAAAATGCTTCATAGACATCCCCATAGACCAATTTGATAGAGGCAATTCCTCAATTCCTCTTTCCAGCTGTGCCAACTTGATGACTAAGAGTAGTCATCATAATTAGATATTAATGGCTTTTCTTTCACAATATCCTGATATAGAGTCTCTTGCAAGAAGTCTTATCTCTTGCAAGAAGTCTTATCTGTTATGTCACCAAATGCCTTTGTTTGCCATTTATTCCATTGATTTAAATTCCTTTTATTTATTCAGTTTTTGGCTCTGAGTCAAAATAAATATTTTACTGCTTGTCCTTTAGTAGCAGTATTTGCTTAAGTAGAGTTTCAATTGTTACTGTAGAGCTAATTAATTATTCAGGGTAAATGTTCTATGTAAAAATTAAGACAAAATAATTGAAGACTGTTGAGAAAATGTTAATGTTAGATAGCTGGAGAGAGGTTGGTAGTCTCAGAGACCATTTAGGATAGTGTAATTTTTCCTCTTCCATCTTTCTGTAACATTTTCTTTTAAAGACTGACCAAAGAATTGGCATTCCTTTCTAAAACTTTGAACTTTCTCACTCTGACCCTGAGATCCCCATCTCCTTCTGCCATCTAGCTGCTTGCTAACCATATATTCATTGCTGAATATAGCAGCTTTCTTCGACCCTGCTGTGGTTGAAGGAGAGATATCCACCAGAGGCTGAGGCATTGGAAAGTTTAGTGCCTAGGCAGTGGTGCCTTGAGCAGGCTGTAAGTTTATATAGTGTTGCCTGTACTTCCAGCTTGACCTCTCTTCTTCCTATTTGCATTTAAAGATGTGATTTCTTCTCTCAGATTCCTGATACTCTTTCCATGTAATACATCATAATGGACTCATTCCTCTAGAACTGTAATCCAACATAAACTCTTTCATCTATAAGTTTCTGTTGGTTATGATCAACCTCTATCTCAAAAAGCATGACTTTCTCTCTTCCTTTTCTATATGTACCCCATCCACAACCCCCTGAGGTTAGCTGCCAGGATTTTTAGCTTTCTTGCCTTGTGCCCTTCTCCCAATTCTAATAAAATTATCCTTGAATTTCCTTTTTTCTGTTTATAAATTCTTTTATTAATGATACTGTGTTGGTTTGAGTAAGAATAGATAACTTAGACTCACATGTTTGAATATTTGGTCCCCAGTTGATGAAACTGTTTGGGAAGGATTAGGAGGTACAGCCCTGTTGGATGAGGTATGTCACTGGGGGCTAGCTTTGAGATTTTGAAAAATCACACCATTCCCAGTTAGCTCTCTCTGCCTTGTGTTTGTGGATCAGGGTGTAAATCTAAGCTATTGCTTGAGCCCCACGCTTGTCTGCATGTTGTCATGCTCCCCATATTAATGGCATGGACTCATTCTCTGAAACTGTAAGCCTCTGTAAATTGCTTTGGTCATGGTTTCTTATCACAGCAATAGCAAAGTAACTAGAACAGAGACTAAGAATCCAAAAGGGAACTCTAATTTCCCAAGTATCATTAAAATCTGACTGAGAGAAATGAAGGGATTGCCTTGAAGGGACAGCTAAATTTTCAAGATCATTTTGACATTACATTTTAAGATAATAATTATATTTACCAAAAACCTAGAAAGAGTTTTCTTATATCATTTCCAAGCAGCTTACTATAACTTCAAATACTTATCACCTTAGAAGAGGGAGCCTCGACCAAGAAATTGCCTCCTTTAGATTGGCATGTGGGCATATCTGTTAGGAATTTTCTTGATTAATCATTGATGTGGGATGGCCATCCCACTGTAGGGGAGCTATCACTTTCGAGAAGGTGGTTCTGGCTTGTATAAGAAAGAACAATGAGTAAGTCTTGGAAAGCAAACCAGTCAGCAGTGTTCTTCCATGGTCTCTGCTTCAGTTCCTGCCTCCAGGTTCTTATTTGCATTCTTAACCTAAGCTCCCATAGTGATGGGCTGTAATGTGAACAAGTAAGCCAAATAAACTCTTTCCTCCCCAAGTTGCTTTTGCTCAGCATTTTATAGCAACAAAAACCAAACTGGAGCACATAACTTCTACCAGCTGACATTTTACTTATTTGCTTTCAAGAGCATTTCATACCCCAGAGAATGACAATCTTTACCCTTCTACCAATTTTTCACTTGCATTTCAGAGAAAGTAGATACAAAACAAAGAACAAATGGCTTGTTTTACCTCTGTGGTTTCTTATTGAAAAATATTAAAAACTGTAGTAATATACAGCATCAGAAGCCAAGCATAATGACAAATATAAATAGATGTCCATTTATTGCTTTATGGATCGAACAAGACCCATGCATCTAAAATACAATGTAAAATATATCCAAAGCAATATCAAGATAAAAATCTTATATCAAGTAGTAGTTTTATAATAATTGTTTGTGGGAAATATTGCATAAACATCAATAACACAGCTGTTGACACCTTCTAACCCATAATAAGCTGAATTATTGCAGAGCAGCCAGAATGAGTCAGAACTTAATAAGTGCTATCCCTGATAATAAATTAACATCATATTTTGACTATGCACATTTTTTTTGCCCAACTCAAGCAAAAAAATTTGCCACTTTCCCAATGGAATATTTTTCCTGGCAGTAAAATAAATGAAATCATCATTTGAGTCTCTTCACATGGCATAAGGGTCAGCTCTAGGTAACATGCTGCCACATGAAATCCATTTGCTGACTTCACCTTAGCACAGCATCTGCCTCTTACTAGAGCTTGCTTTAAATGCAGAACCTCAGACCCCCTTCAGAGCTGCTCCATCTGAATCTGCATTTACCAAGATGCCAGGGGAGACAGGCTTCCACATTAAAGTCTGAGAAGCTCTGCTCTAGTTCATCTCACTTGTTGGTTTTCTCTTTTGATCTACTTCCCTACAGGGTGTTCTTGCTGGATAAATCGTTCTTTGTAAGGGGCAAGTAGGCACGTGGATATTTTACAGGCAGAACAATATGTCCAAACCTACGCTTGCTGTTACTTTCTTCTTCTAATGTGGTACCCATCAATGCCTTCCTGAGTCATCAGCCATGCTGGCCTGATTCAGGGCAAACTAAAAGATTTTCATCTCTCTGTGATGTTTCATCCTCTTTTCAATAGAATGTGGAGAAAAGAGAAGCTAGGGTTGGCTGCTTCCACTCTTCCTTGCCAACTTCCCTCTCCCCTGCTGCCTTCAGAAATGAGGGCAATTAACACCCTGGGTAGATTCAAAGAAAGCCCACTAGTATTTCTATCCATTTGTAAAATTGCCACAGACCCTTCCCAATTCTCAGAGTCTTAGCAACCTCACACAAGCCACTCTGTTATGCAGAAGTCTGAATCTGCATGACCTTAGAAATGACTACGTTTCCAGAGTGGGACCCTCAGAATACTCTACCTTGAGTTGTGCCTGATAAGCTAAGGTGTGAGCAAAATATCATAGAGTTTAATTTCCCATGATTTAGTTGAATGCATCTGAAAAAAAAAATAGGAAAAATAAAGAGAAACTTTTTCCCTTCAGAAAATTTGCATGGTTCTGGTGTGGATCAAAAACTCCTATCAAAGCAATCCTCCTGTAAATACCATTTTACCCTAGCTAAATCCCCAAAATAACCAAAGGGAAAACCAGAAGGGATCTAGGGCAACCTGAGGACTAAAATGTTGGTCTATCTTGTAGGGAAATTGAAATATAAGCCACCAAAGTTTGCAGAACAAGTTCTTGTGTCTTCTCAGATTTGCTTTGTGGTTAGGCACAGAAAGCAAGAATTAGTTTTCTTTCTTCCTTCCTTTCCTTCCTTCTCTTCCTTCTTCCTTCCTTCCTTCTCCTTCCTTCCTCCTCTTTTCTTTCTTCTTCTCTCTCTCTCTTCTCTCTCTCTCTCTCTCTTTCTTTCTCTTTGTTTGTAAATAAAGCTATTTACCCACACCCACCCACAGCCACAAAGGAGTCAGAGAAAAGAGCCTCTGCATAACCAGTAGATGAAAGGTCATGGGGATAACAGATCCCAGGATAGAGAGGCAGAGAAGGAGAGCACTGGGATAACTCTGAAATCTTCAGGAGACAAAGTATTTGCACCCCACAAAGAATCATCCTACTTCCCAATCTCTACCAGATCTTTATATGGTAAAAATCTTTCAAAAATTTCTAAGCATATTAGCCAATAAACAAACAAAATTCTCACACTGTTTTAATTGTGGTGAATACTCTAAGAATTCTCATTCATAAATACCGGGAATGATTATAGGTTTGTATGATTTGTTTTCAGTACTTAGCAAGACTTCCTTGTGATTCCATCAATTAATTCATGGGCAGTAAGGCCTCTATGGGATTTCAATCACTAATAGATTATGCCTATATCTACTATGCATCTATATATTTATATAAGCTAGCACATTATGTATTATAGCATATATAGTATATAATACATTATACTTTATATATACTATATAATATCTTAGTTATCTTGATGAATAATAGTGCCCAACTATTTACACATAGAAATAATTTACCATAACTGTCTTTCTTTCATTGCTCCATTTACTATATAGCTAGGACATTTTCAAATCCTCTTTTAAAACTTGAACTGTAGGTGAATTACATTTTAGAAGGCTGGCAAGGACATTACATGATGTATTCCTAGATTTGATAATGTTCCAATTCCATTGATCTAGTGGGAAGGTATATACAGATGATCACAAAAACATAAGAATCATATTAAATGAAGACGCTGGCATGAAATAGTACAGACTGGCTATATTATGTTCCCACTGAAACTGTAATAAAATCCTGCAAACTTTGCATTCTAAAGTATTACAAACATTATGGTCTTGTAGTTACAGAGAGCCAGGATTCTGAGAAGGGCTTAAATGTGCATGAAACGTCTTGGCAAAGAGCTTCAGCTCTGCTAGAGCTTTGGGAGAGTATTTGTTCCCTTGACCTCAGCTTGGGTTTCTGCCTATATCCTTTGGTATGTGTTCCCTTCCTGTCTTAAAGTGTAATTACCCTGGCTATCAGACTATTGAAACAATAGACCCCAAGAAATTGGAATTCCCCAAAAGTCTCATGCTGAGAGAAGGAAAAGATGAAGCCTGGTACCAGTCAGAGCTGGAACTTTTCTCTTAGGAAAAGATTTAGGAGAACTCTGAAAGTCAGACCACTTCACAGGTGAAAGAAACCCAACACAATGATGGGTCAGTGATGGATGAGACCAAATAGTGATCAAAGCTGCTTGGGCTCACATACTTCTTTCCCTCTTTGTAAACCCAAGCCTCCTACAGGATCCAAATAGGACTAGGGAATTACTGGACCTATTCTCAATGTGGCAACAGCAATGAGATCTTCATTATTACTCATCTGTTTAATTGACCTCTTGTCTTAGGGTTACTATTGCTATGGTGAAACACCATAACCAAAAGCAACTCGTGGAGGAAAGGGTTCACTTGACTTACATATCTCAAGTTGCAGTACATCGAGGAAAGCTAAGGCTGGAACTTCAACCTGGTGGAAACCTGGAAGCATGAGCTGATGCAGAGGTCATAGAAGATTGCTGAGTTTGCTCAGCCTACTTTCTTATAGCACCCAGGACCACCAGCCCAAGGGGACCTCATTCACCGTGGGCAGAGTCCTCCTACATCAACCACTAATTGAGAAAATACCCTATAGTCATATCATATGGAGGTAATTTTTGAACTAAGTTTCTCTATTTTCAAATTACTCTAGTTTGTGTCAGGTTGACATAAAATTAGCAAGCACAACTGTTAAAGGTAGTTGTTCTAAGCCTCACTTGTAAAGGCTGCAGAGTTCAGGCTCTGAATCTAACAACCATGGTAACAAAGAATGATGTCACTCTAATCTGGTGTCTGTAATCATCTAGCTTTCTCCCCTAAAGTTTAGCATGTCTATGTGTCCCTTTATAAGAGATTACTGAATACAGTGAAGGGCACTTGATCATTTAGTTACAATACCAGTTTAACCACATCAGAAGAGTAATTTCTATCAAAGAAGAAATTTCCAAAAATTTCTAGGACACAGAATTTGGAAAACGTCTAGTGAATAATTTACTCCTCCACAGAAAGATATGTGAAAGCTCACCCAAGTCAATCTGGCCAGTCAAGCAAAGTGTCTCAATGGAGGATGCTTTGTATAAAACTCAGTAAGCAACTATTATGGAAAAAGTTGAAATGAACAACATCAACAACAAAACATGGGAGAAAAGTGAATAAAATTTGGAATAGAAAGTTTTGCCAGACTGAGCAAACTTGAGGCAAATAGACAGGCATGAAGATAAAACAAAACAAACCATTATGTTGAAGGGCAAGTAGCCCATTCCTGTACTTCAAACACAAGGACTGAAAAGTGGGTCACATACAACTGCTCAATTATTTTCTTGTACATGTGGCATAGTATTGAGAAATTCCAAGAAGGGCATTAGTACAACCCTGTGAGTAATACAGATATATCAATGTGTGGGGACAGAAGTGGAGCCAAGTGGCCTCGTAGTAAAGGTTAGAGACAATATGAACCCAGACATTATCCTCTAAGAGTGTGTATTTGTTTATTTTTGTTGTGTTTTTCAGTAATCATCTTTCCTTCAGATAGAGCCCTCTAGATGATAGTTTTCAAACTGATTATCCCAGATTTTATATGCTGATGGTCACATAGTGGGTCACAGCAATTTAAGAAAAAAAAAAAAAAAAGGAAAGGAAAGGAAGAGTTTGGTTCTCAGAACGTTTATAGAATAAATGTAGTAAAGACCCTTGTTTCTGACACTCCATCCTGCTTCATGGAAATAAACCCCAAGAAACTTAATATTCCTCCTGTGAGCCTCAAAGTGAGTTGCTTTCTTAAATGTGATTTTGAACTGCAGCGCTCTTCTCAAAATGTTTTCAATCAAGGATTAAATTGATACCTACAACTCTCCAGAGGGTTCTTTTCTTATCTCCTCTGCCTGTGACAAAATTAAAATGAGAAAATTAGTTCTTGGCAGACAAATTTGTATTAATTTGGGGCCTAGAAAGATGGATGGCTCAGTGGTTAGGAGCAACTGTTGCTCTTGCAAAAGTATTCAGGTGCAGTTTCTAGTATCCACATGGTGGTTCACAAACATCTGTAATGCCAGTTCTAGGTGATCTGATGCCCTCTTCAGACCTCCATGGGCACAAAGCATGCATGTGCTACAAATATATAGATGTAGACAAAACATTAATATATGTAAAATAAGTAAATAAGTAAATAAATAAATATAAATTTTTTTTAAAAGACACTATTGAGTTTAAAGACAGGTTGGTTCCTAGAGTCCGTCTCTCCTTCCCTCCTTCTTTCTTTCTTGCCCTCTCTCCCTCATGTTTTCTCTTCCTCCCTCTGTCTTCCCTTCTTCCCTCCCTCCATCCTTCCTTTGTTCCTTCCTTCCTTCCTCCCTCCTTCCTATTCCCTTGCTTTCCTTTGCTTCCTTTCTTCTTCTATGTAAACTTTCCTTCTCATTTACTTTTTATTCTGACTAATATGATAATTCCTCTTACATAAAAGGAAGTTTGGGCATCAAGATCATCATTTTATCTCCTGGCAATCAACCTTACCATCATGAATCACTCCTTCTATTTCATTCAATAAAATGGTGCCATGAGAGCAATGACCGTGTAAATGGCCAATGGTTCTTGAAGCTTGGCTCTTAGAATAGAAGCACCATCATCTGAAAATGTGATAGACATGCAAATTTAAGACTCACCCAGATTTACTGGATTTTGAAATATAAAGTCCAGCCTCTTGCTCTTGAATTAACATAATGAGCAGAAACATCAGGGCTTTTGTCTGTGCTATGAATGAATATTATGATGATTTATTATTCACCTTGGGGAGTGGGAAAAGTTCTTAATTTTTTCTGATTAAAAAATTTCAGTGATCGTTTTATTGGTGTTGAAACAGCAGCAGCACAACAACAGGGACATCAAGCTGTGCATCCTGGTAACTGCCAGGAAGAAGATGAAGAGTGAGAGAAAAACAAGCCTTTATAAATTAGGTGTGGAGGTCAGCAGGTAGATGCAGAGAGGGAAGAGGTCTTCAGAAAAGCAACAAGAGCCCAGAATATCAGGGAAGGCATACTTAAGCTTCTGGCAATGACTCAAAATGATATTCAAAATAAAGGAAAAAGAAAAGTTATATTTAAGTTAGAATTAAGAAAAGTGGACAGGCTTAATGGTCAAAGTCCATAAGCAAATATATTAGGGGAGGAATGAAGGGGTTCCTAAGACTCATAAGGGGATAATTATTCCTTTCATCTTCTAGCATGTCTTCACATTAATCTGCTATCCTGAGTTATGGTCTCCTAGCCAGATGATTGACAGACCCAACTGGATTAATCTGCAAGGGAAGAGACAATAGTATGCAGTAGCCTAATAAATGGGGCAGGTCAGCAGCATATCATATTTTCACTAGGACCAGATGTAGAACTCAAGATTCCATGTTTTTGACTTAGAAAAGAGCAGTTTTCCTTTATTGGGCCTCAAGGAAGCTCTGATGCCTCCAGCTTTTCCTATGGTATTTTAAAGCTTAAGGAGGAAGATTTGTGATGCTTCTCTTATCAGTGTAATAGAAAGTGGAGTCTAAAGCTGATGTGAGTGAGGGTTCCATCCTCAATGGCCTCCAAGTCTGCTAATGCCTGTCTAGCTATATAACATGATGAAGTGTCTGACAGAAAGGAAAATTAAGGGAGGAAAGATTTGTTTTGGCTCAGGGGTTGAAAATATACAGTCCATCATGGCAGGCAAGGAATCCCAGTGGGGGCTTGTGACAATTTGTCATATTGTGTTCTTAGGCGAAAAGCCAGGAGATGAATTCTGGTGCCCCAATGGCCTTGGATACACTGTCATAGGAGAGTACAAGACATCCCAGCTAAGCATCCACAAAATTATCATCATCATTGTCATCGTCATCATCAACATCTGTCTTACTAACAAGTATATCTCTATGATAAAACAGCATGACTAAGACTATTATTAAAAGGAATCATTTAACTGAGGGCTTGCCTACAGTTTCAGAGAGTTACTTCATGATATTAGGCAGGGAGCATGGCTGCAGGCAGGGATGTTGCTGGAGAAGTAGCTGAGGGCTTATATCCCTATCTTCAGGCAGTGGGTAGAGAGTGAAACTGAGCCTAGCTTTTGAAATCTCAAAGTTACCCCTAGTAACATGCATCTTCCAATAAGACCACACCTCCTCGAACAAGGCCATGCCTCCTAATTCTCTCTAAACAACTAGGAACCAAATATTTAAATATATAAGTCTAAGAAGTCCATTTTTACTCAAATCTCCACCCACCACCACCACCATCATCATCATCACATATCATCACATCATCATCATCATCATCATCATCATCATCATTCATCTACATGGTACTCCTGTGCTAAAAAGAATGATTTTATAGCTGAGCAGGTGGTATAAGCCTATACACCTGGTTCTTAGAGCCTGAGGCAGTGTATCACAAGTTTAAGGTTAGTCTGGGCCATGTAATGAGAAACTATATTAGAAACTATAATAGAGGCTAAATATGCTAAATACATGTTTGCTTATAATGATATCAGTAAGTCATGGAGTTGGGTATAGCAAAGAATAAGAACAGGAAACAGAAGCTGACTTCTGCCTTCCATAAGTCTTTGGTCGAGTCCAAGGTTGGGAGTGATTCACATAAGAAACTGCAATTAAAGAAGAGTGGGGCTGGGATAGTGTGAAAGAGAACAGTTATACAACTATAGGAAGAATCAGAGCTCTGCCTAAAGGAGATGTTATCTGAGGTGGAGTTTAACATTGGTAAATTTGGAAGTCTGATGTATTCTCTGCAGTCAAGGTTCATTTAGAGACTATGTCACTGGCAAACATGTAAGAAGAACATTGTGAAGGAGTAGAAATTGCTGTTGGAAAGCAGGTTAGCCACAGATTGTACCAGCTACCAAGATGAAGAGTCTCAAATTTATTATTTAGTAACAGGAATCCCTTAAAAAGTTCTTGGACCGAATAACATGCAGGCGAGAGGTTCTAGTGCCAAGTTTAAAATTTGTTTTAAAAATAAATTTCAATAAAGAGATCTGTAACTAGTTTGATTTTCCATTCAAGAAACCTTCAGAAAAACTCTACCACATGCTGTGGTAGGCCCACGTGCAGAGAGACCCTGTTACAGACAGCATTCTTCTGGTAAAGATGGACTGTTTGATGCCAAGTGTGAAATGAGGAGTAGATGGTCCAAAGAGATAAACTGATGCAAGAGATCAGGCAAGAAGAATCTTTCTGGAATCTTCTAAGTTATCTCCAGTCAGGGATGGGGATGCTGTTCAGTTGTTACAGTATTTGCTTATCATGTCTAAAGCACTGGCTTTAATCCCACCACTACTTAAACTGAGCGACACGGACCATGTCTAAAATATCATTAAAAGGTGAAGGCAAAAGAAATGAAAATTTAAGAGCATCTTTTGCTCTGCCATGAGTTCAAGGCTGACCTGGAAGTGGGATACACAAGACCTTATCTCATCAAAAACAAGAACAAACTTTAAAATATAAGTTAACACTGCTCCACAGAATCACATGTTGATTCCTTTCATTACAACAATATACAAATCACAGCTAATATAAATGAATATGATTGTTTCCTAGTGGTTACAATGCTAAGTTGAAACTTCACTGTTGTACTGGGATGGTTGGTAGTCTGCAGCCTGAGGTTTCAGGACTCTGTTGCTGCTGTAAAAGTTGAAAAATTTAGAAACAGAATTAAAAGAGAGTAGATCTCCAAAAAATGTCCCTTTTGAACATTGCATCTATAATTGAACAAATAGGAGAAATGTCTAGGTGGAGATTGTCTCACCCAAAACAGAAAGTATTCATTATGACTTGAGTCATATCTTCTTTTATCTTCTTGGTGGATCTGGAGAACAAGATTTGGCTAATATTTTTCAGAAATAAATGAAGAACAAGGAAATGAGGGAAAAGAGTGAAATAGGGCAGGGGGGAGGGGGAAAAGAAAGAGAGACAGAGAGACAGAAAGGCAGACAGAGAGACAGCAGACAGACAGACAGACACACATACACATCTATGACTCAAGATATGAGAACTGACTCCATGAAAATGATATGTGCTCTGGTAGATGTATACACATTTGCACAAGTATACTTGTGTGCACACACAAAAGTAAATAAATCTTTTTAAAATTTATTTACAATCCAGCTGTTGACCCTTCCCACAGTTCCTCATCTCATTCCTCCTCCCCATCTCGAGAAGTTGCTCTCCCACCACTAGACAACCCCACCTCCCAACCCCTCATCCTCAAGTCTCTTGAGGATTAGGTACATTTTCTCCACTGAGGCTACATCAGCAGTCTTCTGCTGTATATGTGTCAGGGGCCTCTAACCAGCTTGTATATACTGCCTGATTGGTGTCTCAGTGTCTGGGAGCTCCCAGAGATCCAAGTTAGTTGAGACTGATGGTCTTTCTATGGAGTTGCCTCCTCTTCCACTTCTTCCATCCTTCCCGTAATTCAACCATAGGGGTACCAGACTTCAGTCCAGTAGTTGGGTGTAAATGTCTGCTTCTGTCTCAGTCATGTGCTGGTTGAGCCTCTCAGAGGATAGCCATGCTAAGCTCCTGTATGCAGCAAATCAGATTAGTAATAGTATCAGGCCTTGGTGTCTCCCCATGAGGTGGATCCCCATTTGGGCTTATCACTGGACCACCTTTCCCTCAATCTCTTCTCCATTTTTGTCCCTGCAATTCTTTTAGACAGGAACACTTCTGGGTCAGAAATTTTGACTGTGGGTTGGTTGGTAACACCATCCCTCCATGTGATACCCTGCCTATCTAGTGAAGTTAGACTCTTCAAGTTCCTTCTCATTGTTGGGCATTTTATTTAAGGTCACTCCCATTGAGTCCTGGGAGTCTCTCACCTCCCAGGTCTCTGGTACTTTCTAGAGAGAAAACTTACTTAAAAACAACAAACAAACAAACAAACAAACAAGCAACAAAAGCAGAAGACGAATAACAGATAATTCAAAACACCACACGACCTCTTTCCTAAATGCAAGGTGTGCTTGTATGTGCATATGCGTGCGCGTGTGCATGTGTGTGTGTATGTGTAGTGTGTATAGAGACTCAGAAATGTCTTTATTTACACTGACCTGCTTCCTATGAGAAGAATGAGTGGAGAACAGAAATCTTGGTATTCACAGAAGATGTTTGCTTGAGAGTCAACTTAGGAACTGTCCTCTGAGGAGAATGTTTCAAACTACATAGGGAGTAAATGATATTTGGAACCAGTGGATTCAATATGAAATACAACTCTACACAAAAAATTCTAGTTTATATTTCAGATCCATGATCTTCATCACTAACAATGCAGAAGCTTAGATGAGTACTAAAAATACTTAACTATGAAACATAATTCATTTGCTGCATGGTGGGATAGGATGAGAAAACAATGGGAAAGTGATTCCACCCAATAATACACCCATTCTGGGTTGGCCCACATTTGTGTTTTAATGTATCACTTGGTAGGACTTAGAAATAAAGTCTAGAATGAATTAAACACAATATATCTTCCAAGTCACAGACTAAATCAGAGATCTTTGAAGATGCATTCAAAATGAGCTCATGCAGGGAGTTTGTTAGGATTCCAGCAACTCAGTAAAGGATTGCTCTTGCTCCAAGGTCAGTTGGGCTCTCTTGCCTTGTTCCTAAGATGTAACCTATATAAGTCTTTGAAAATGTCACTACAACATGGCAGGTAGGGCAATGTGATGGGGCCAGGGGAGAGGAGAGAATGCAGTTTTGCCTGAGCCCCAGAGAATCTAGAGATTAACATTAGTCATGTGAATAGTCAGCCTTTTTGTATGGCTGACCTCAACATAAACTCTAGACACAAAGGCTTGGTGTTTTTTCTTGGTGGGCATCATTCTGTGCTCACTGCCCACATCGATACTGGGATCAGTGAGTGCTGTCAGAATGCTCATGGAAACTCATGTCTGAACACTCTTGGGCCAAACTCTATGTCATGCCTGTCACTTTGCTGGTTTCAGTCTAGGAGCCCTTCAGACAAATTATTAAGCTGAAGGTGAGGGTGAGCAGAACCTCCCAAATTGAATATTGATTTTCAGGTTTGTTCTGGTTGAACCAAGAAAAAGAGTTCCTGAAAACTACTAACCAAAGCCTAGATAAACATATATTAAAGGCAGAATTCATAATAATTCAGAATTCATAATAATTATTACTTTGGAAAACTGATAGTCTTCATCCTATCCCAGTTCAGTTTAAATTTGACAGGGATTGGTGATTTCTGCAAAATGCCTAATTAATTTTTGAAATATCATTAAAGGGTTAGAGAGATGGATCAGCTGGGAAGATTCTTGCCATGTAAGCATGAGGACCTTAGTTCAGATCCCCAGCATCTAGGTAAGAAGTCAGGCACACAGTAGAATCTGTAATTCTAGTTCTGGAAGGGATAGACTAGAGAGCAGGAGTTCTCAACTTTCCTAATGCTGTGACCCTTTAATAAAGTTCCTCATGTTATGTTGACTCCGTACCATAAAATTATTTTTGTTGTTACTTTCCATGGTGAGTTGGTAAGGTGTTCTTGGGTAGGAACTCATGTGAAGGGGGCTACTGATTTTGTAAGCAGTAGGAGTCTCATGGTTGTCTGCAGCTAGATGACCCAGATCTTTCCATAGGTCTTATTTTAGGGATCAGTGGCTAGTTACTAGAAATGAGGCCTTAACTCTCTTGGCTTATCTGGAGGGGTCTGCTTTGGTAAAGCCACAAGAACCAGCAATGTTGGAGCCAAATGATTAAATATTGTCATCCCTCCTTCTGGTTTTTCACTGGGGTGCCCAGGAAGGGAAGCTCATTGACTGAACTCTCAGGGCCTATTTAGATACCTTATTAGTATGGTTGACTCTAAGTTTTTATGCTATGTGACTGATTGCAATGGTCCTCTCAGTGGGGTGCTGTGGTTACATGTTCCAGAGCAGGTGGAGGTAGGCAGGGAATGGCTCCACTCCTGCGTTCTCAATTCTGAGATTCACAGGGTCTGACCTCATTCAATCTTACCAGTTTTCATGCCTGTCTGGTAACAAGGTCTCACATGTCCTACAGGATATTATTGCATATTGTCAGTTAATACATAATCATAGACACTATTGTCAAATTACCAATTAACAAAACTTTAGCGTATGCTCTACCTTATGGTAGAAGGTCAATGTTTTCCCCACAAAGATTCCATGAAGCTTTTCCTCATTGTTCCTAATATGTTCTAGCAGTCCATTAGTTCTGGGAACACAAAGACCAGTGAGATGGAAATTTTATCTTTAAGTTTTGAATATTATATCCCCTTCAAATATGTTTATTTTTTTTCTTTTAAACCCCCTGTTTATCATGGGAGAGACAGGAAATAATACTAAGTCCTAACGTCATGTCTCCCAAACATTTTCTGAGAGAAATCAATTCTCAGGGTAAAAGAGCTTACTCACTAGACATCTGAAAGTTTTTTCTCAGCTATGATTCACCTGCAAACTTCAAAGAGTCAAGCTGGGTCAGGTAAATTAAGAGGTGGTGATCCAATGGGACTTAGTTACAGACTTCCTTAGTTACAGATTCCTTACTCCTTTGCCCTGACTGGCTGGAAATGATTTTGTTTGAGGAAGGAAAAATATTTTACTCTTGGCAATCTGAAACAATCTATTGACAGTTTCCTTCAGGTCCCTCCACCACCTCCCTCCTTATTTTTTTCTTCTTTTTATCTTGTTATTAGTCTCTACCCTGCTGAGCACAGATGACCAACATGATGGACATATTAGCTTGATGCTGCCGCAGCTTTGCCAGGCTTCCTTGTCTGCTAACAGTTTGGACTCTTTAAACATTTATTTATTTTACTCAGAATCAAATCAGAAACTTTGGTTAATTCATTGCTCCAAATTAAATTGCCAAGTATTTTTAAAACTGTAAGAAAAAACCCATCTACCTTAAATGGCATGGGTAGAAGGGACGAAGAAGTAACTTTTTATTCAAATGATAAGTATGAGTTCAGGTAGTTCAATTAAATAAAAGATGCTCCATTTTATCAATTCCTGTTCCTATGGCAACCATCCTGAAAGCTAGCCTATCATGCATAGCAACTAGCATAGGAAGTCAGTAAGAATAGTTCCTTAGTGCCCAGCGCAGAAAGTCAGTCTACTGTAGCAGTGGTTTTAGTTTTGTTTCTTGTTGATGGGATAAAATACACTGACAAGATGTAGAAAGGGTTTATTTGGCTCATATATCCTGGTACAGTCCATCACTGTGGGGAAGCTAAGGTGGTAGGAACTTGAAGGAGCTAGTCACAACCATAGTCAAGAACAGAGAGCAGCAAATTAAGGCGTGCTTGCTACTGCTCAGCTTGCCTTAGTCATCCTTATACAGTACAGCATCTCCTATCAAAGGGATAGTTCCACTGACTGTAGTTAAGGCCTCCCACCTCAGTTAATGTGATTAACATCATCCACCCTCCCAGAAATGTACACAAGCCAACCTAATCTAGGCTGTCATTGAGACTCCCTTCCCAGGTGAGTCTAGATCCTGTCAAGTTGACAGAACTAACCATCCCAGGAAACCACAAGTCTTAGTACTTAGTGTACTATCTCTAATAACTGTTCTAATAAGTCAGTGCATTATACCAGGCATCTGTCTTAGGAAGTTTGTCTATGTACCCAGGTCAATTTACTATGTGCATTAACTAGGACAGAAAATCAATCTACTATCTTCAGCAATCAGCCCATGCATTCAATCAACCATCTATATCAACCACTCCAGGAAGTGACTCTATTATTTACACTGTAGATTCTACAGCAATCAGCTCAGGAGTCAGTCTACCATTGATGCAATCATGTAAGGTTTTCAGTCTCCTAAATATAGCAACCATGCCAGGAAGCCCATCTGTTATCCACAGTAACTAGCCCAGGAAGTCAGTCTATTTAATATTGCAACCAGCACAGGAACTCAGCCTACTATCTATAACAATTATAGGAAGTGTGTTAACTATGTTATAAACATTGCTTAGGTAGACTAGTATCTTTAGTACCCAGACATGGAAGTCAGTTTACTAGCTCTAGTAACTAGTGCTAGAGTCAGACTACCATCTTTAGCAAGTAAACTATGACTGCAAACAACCCATATAACTGGTGGCTCATGTAAACTAGGACTTACTTGTGTGAAGCACACAGTTATCTTTCATGATTCTTGTCTGCTACTTCAAACATTGGGCAATAGAGAGAGGTGAAACATTTAAGGTGCACCTCTGGCACCTTAAATGTTTCACAAGATGCTTCACTTTTGGTAGCTGGCCTCCGGTTTTCCTAGCCTTGTAAAGGAGATGTGATACCTTTCATTCTTTCAACTAGAAGGAATTCCTGCTTCTCAGTTGCTTCTGTGTCTCTAACAAGTGTATCTTAATTTATAAGTTCTCTTTTTGCTCATTTTGGTGATCATTTACATATGTACATGCCACTGTCTAGTTTCTGATCACTTGATCACGATCTAAAGTAAAGGCTTGATAGTGGTCTCTCTTTTTTTATTGCTGCATCTCTAAGTGATCCTGTATCAGTGACACAAAGAAATGCAGAGTACAGTATCCTAGTTTCAGTATTAAGAATTGATTTCTTTTATATTGGTCTCAGGATCACAACTTTCTTGTATGACATACAACCCTAGATTTTCATTGTAATAAAATGCTTTGGTTTCTTAAATGAGAAATATTGTTTTTTCATTTCAACACAAAAGTTCTGAAATTTCTACCAAAACTATTTTATATTTTCCTCGTGTGCTAGATTCTAGTCTCTCCAGTCTCCAGAGCGATTACTTTAGCTGGGCTGGAGAGATGGCTCAGCCTTTTACGTGTACTGCTCTTGTAGAGGACTGCAGTGGGTGTCCAGTATGCATATAGGATGGCTCACAAGCAGCTGTCCTTGTTCCTACCCTAGAAGATAAGTAGCCTATTTCTAAACTCCCTGGGCACCTGAACTCACATATACACATACACATGGATACATCATTTAAGAAACGTTTAAAACTTTATCTTAGCTATGACCTCCTTTTCATAGACTTTCATAAGCTTACCCATTTGCTCTATCTTAAGCAAATATGAATTTCTACATCTTTGTGATTGGATCAATGTTTGTTTCCATGTTTTTTAATAGTTGACAAGTTGTCTATATGCACTACATATTAAAACTGAGTGAGTGATTAAAACAATGAATTTTCAGTGAATGAGTTTGCATTATATACCTACAATAAATTTACAGGTCTACTTATTTCTCTCTGGTGGCTTCTGTAATAATGATTAGAGCAGTTGCCTCATGACTAAACTCCATAATAGGCTAGGTAACATAATGATTATCTTATATTCTTTTTTCTTTACCTTTACCACAACCATTCTGACCTTTGATATTATTTCCATGTATACGTGATGAATTTGACATTCAAAGATCTTTAGCAGTTTGTTAGTACTGGGGGTTGTAAGTAGAATAGACTGAAAATCAACATGGTATTTTCTAAGAAGAAAGGAAATTTACCTTTCCATTTGAAAATTTTAAGGGTAATCAAGCTAATCTACAGTTCTAACAGACACTCTGGAAGTCAGGAATTATGACGGACACATTCTATATAAAGTTTACTGTGGTATAAGTAATATGCTCTTAGGACTGGGGATATGGCACTGCCACAATCTAATATTTGGATTTTACCCTGGTTCTTGAATACTGGCTCCTAAGACCTTTGTAATTTCCTAAGAAAGGGGATTATCCGAAAGATACAGTTTCATAACATCTTGGAAATGTTCTTGATAATATGAACATCATTTGGTCTAAGGAGTTAGTTTTTGCAGGATCCTGAATGGCCTCATTATTGACTTTAATTGCCAAATGAACCAACCATGTAATTAGGGGATTATACATTTTGTTCTACCCCTGGACTTAACGTGAGAAGAGGGTAAAGAAATGACCTCTAATGGAATAAGTCTTTGTTAATGCCCAAGGGCAGGGTATGAAGAATTTTTTTAGGGATAGCTGCACCTGGAAAGTAAATATTATAAACATTCTGGGGAGCTTTTCCTTATGTCTTCTTTCCATTTGTTCCTTTTAGGGAATCCTTCATAACATAATCCTTTCTTTCATAAATGGGAACTGTAAGTATCCTAGTTAGCACAGACTGTCAACACAGCCTAGATTCATTTGACAGAGGAGTTACCTAGATCAGATTGGCCTATGGGCATGTCTATGGGGATTTTCCTTGATAGTTAGCTGTTGTAGGAGTTACTATTCACCGAGAGCACCAACATTCCTGGACTCTATAAAGGAAGCTATCTAAGCATAGGCCTGCAAAGGAGCCAACCAGTAGCATCCTTTGTGGCTCTTGCTTCAAGTTCCTGCTTAAATTCTTACCTGACTTGCATCAGTTACAGACCATAACCTATAAGCTAAAATAAACCACCGTCTTTTAAGTTGCTTTTGTTCTGAGTGCTTTATCAGAAAAACATAAACAAAACTAGAAAAGTAAGAAAATTGTTTCCCTGGTTCTGCAAGCCTTCCCAGTATACTAAACTCAAGAATGAAGTAGTAGAAGATCCAAGTCATAGGAAGTAGATCAGAAGTATAGGTGGCAAACCTCATTGTACATGGTAGTCCAAAGTGAGGAGAGCTCGATGAGACAGTTAATATCCCAAGCTATTGACTTCACATTAAAAATTCCTAAATCATATCTTAATTGAGTGTTGAGTGGAATCCACTGTAGAAATGTTTAATATGCTCATATATTGCGAACCACTGTGTTGAATGTGAAACTGAAAGCTGCTTTCTTTTTTCTTTGTACAGACTGGATAGATAGCCAATTCACACCCATAGATTTTATATATGTACAGTTTGCTTCTTCCTTAAGTTTAAATGTTATTCCTAAGTCAATATTCATTCACAATACTTCCATGGTCATTGTGGTACAACCAAAGGGACAAAATTTGAGTTGCCTCATTCAGAAATCCAAGTGAAAGCAGAGTAAGTATCTCCCTCCTCGGTTTTTCTGCTTCAGCCTCCACACCCTAACCAAGCATTCTATCTGTAATCCATTCACTACTACATTTCACATTTGGTGGTTCTCTTGTCTGTTTTTACTAGTTAAGCAACCTTCCCAGCTCCGTGCTGAATATTCCAAGGTACGTGGAGTTCTTGCTTTGCAGAGTTAACAGTGAATTGGGTCACAAGTTTATGGATGCTTGCTCACAAATTGACAATATTTGGAACCACACCAGAATAGGGCTGTACCTTTGTGGGACCGTGAAAGGTAGCTTGGTCCCTGGTTGAGTTAAGTCTTGAAGCCCTAGAAACCCTGAAAGGACGGTGGTAGGTCCTTTGCCTGTTCCTGGGCACCAGGCCCCTATCGCTAGCCACAGCCCTCCATGGATTTGTGGCCATCAGTCACATAAGGGCAATGACCCAACCCCTCCACATGTAGAGGATGTGACCTGTGGTCAAGTAGGTTCAAACCTGATTTCCACTTTAATGAGGTACCTAAAGGTCTGGAGGGCTTAGCCAATAAGCTTTCCTTCCCAGACACTCCTCCCTGCAAAAGGTATTTAATCTCAGGCCCACCCTGACAGACGGGGTATAGTTTTACACATTCACTTTCCACCATGGCAAAAAATGCCTCAAAACCAGGGACTGCTTCTTTTCATCGGGATCTGCCGTGGGTAGCCACGGAGAAGGGCTTTGCCTACAGAACCTACAAAGCTGCTGTCTAATCTCCTGTAGAAGGCCTCTCTGTGTTCCCAGCCACGACTGCCATCAAGCCAAGAACTCTCTCCCTGCCGGACCAACCAGAACTCCCCTTTTCGCCCCATCCCAGGCTAAATCCAGACCATGGGACCCCACTCCATCCTCAGCTCTTCCGTGGCTTCCAACAGTACCTGGGTGTCCAAGAGCCTGAGAACCAGATGACCCCAGCCTCCTCACAGACCCGGGGTTTCCCAAATCAGCTCCGGCTATCCTGTGCCTCAGACTCTGCTTTCTCACCCCCCAGAGCGGTGTCCCACGGCTTCCCTACAGCCCAACACCCACCCAGTCATCACGTGGGATAAGCATGGTCAACTTCCCTCGTCCTGACCCCCTGATAGGCCTAACCCTGTGGCAGAGCACATGAGGGGCCCAAAACCCTACATACCTTAACTAAGGAAATTGTCCTGACCTAAAAAGGCTTACAGGGACCTAAACCCAATTCCTTTAGGAGCAAGCTTTCAGCATTCACAAACTCATTGTATTGGCAGACTTTATAAAAGCATAACTATAGTGAATAATGAGATTAAACTGTATCCACTATCGCCTGGAGTATAATTTTCGGTGTTTGGACTTTATTTTCTTTGTGAAACAAGTACAGCAGTGAACGAGGCTATCTGATTTGTGTTACTAAAAGCCTCCAGTAAAATGAATGTTTCCATTGTGGTTGTTCATTTTCTTGAGGAGACCAATATTCTTCTCTCTTTCCCTTCCCTAAGTGAGGGTAGGATTGTGGTTTTGGTCTAGCACTTGAGACAGTTGAGATACAAGAAAGAGTGACTGTCAAGAAAGACTCCTGACTGCTCCTGATACACCCAGAAGCATTTCTTCTCTCCAACAAGGAAACTTGCAGAGTAGAGGCACAGGGGAAGCACTCTGGCAGCCTATGTCCTAGAGTAGTGATAAAATGGTGAGCAGATGCCCGATAACCTGCATTGCACATGAAACATGTCCCAAAAGAAGAGTTCATTCTTCTAAGTCACTGATGTTTAAGGGCTGATTTGTTTATGGAAATTCACCTCTTCTCCTTAGTAGAGTGCACTGTTTCAAGGCTTTCATGAAGATGCCCATGCTCAAAGGTGTCAAAAGGTAACAAAGAGAAAAGGGTAGAAGGTAGAACGGATGACTATGTTATATTAGAATTTTTACTTTTTTACCAATCTCTCTAGAAGCTCATGGGAACAAGCCTTTTACATATCTTGTCCTACATCAGAACCACATAAGAATCCTGTGCTAATGTTTCAGATTCCACATTCCAGATAGACATCTTAGTTACTGTGAATGGACAGGTCTGAAACGGACCACAAAACTGTTGCACTCAGCGGTCTCCATCCCTAGATCTTAAGCTAATGACCCATGGCCCAAACTTAAAAAGCACAGATTTTGTTCTTTTAGGTCATTATAAATTACTTATAGTTTATTTACTCTATAAAAGGTTACCTACCCTGCTACAAATCTGTAGCTGATGGGACACTCCTCTTATTCTTCTGATATATTTTCTGTTTTCACTATAAAGATGAAATGCGTTTATGTGATTTCTACTGTTCTGAATTGGAAGTTTCTATCATTTATAAGTGGAGTGGAGATAGTGTCACTGCTCAAAGACGTCAGAGCCAGCAGATGCTGCTACAGGACCTGTAGCAATTAACAAGACTGCTAAGGCAGAGGTAAAGAATCCCCTTAACCAATTGAACTGACAGTGCTTGAGCTGGAGATAATCGGATAGAATTGTATAATCTGGAATTGATTCAGGAAGTGAAAGGGAATGATGAAGGGGTGCAGAACATAGGCAGGAGAGAGTCTGGAAGAAATACAGTACTGATTCTCTTTGTATTTTACCTTAAAACTATCTCTTTATCTCCAAAATAAACTATCTATAACTCACACTCACTGAAAAATATAAGCAAATACACAAAGCACCTAAAAACAGAGCACCGTGCTTCTGGAGACTCTCATGCACCCGTGTGACACAGACGCCACAACATACTGCCAAAGAAAACCATTTAGATGGTTTTAGTCCTGATGTTATTTTCTTGTAGGATTTGTTTTATTGTGTCTGCAACAATTTAATTCTTCAGATTATATTAGAGAAAATAATGTCAGCTGTTTCATTCCTTAGTGGCCCTTGCACAAACCTGTTCTATATGCAGGACCTTCCTTTACTATTGAGCATTCCTACCTCGACTTCCAAATTTTGGTAACACTTGGCTATCAAGTGTTTTCTGGGTCTGACAGTAGTCCATCAGGTGAGAACCTAGGCTGCGAAGCAAATACAGGTTGAGCTGCTTGAAAAACTTTACTCATGGAAGCATTGTCTCACCATGAGAGTGGGTGTCTTGCGACAGTATGCCAAGTCAAGATGAGCCTAAAGACCTTTAAACATGACTTGCCAACAGTGATTGACCAAAGGGGTGTTCCCAATGTCTGTACTTCTTGTTACAAGAATTGCCTTTGTTGTGGAAAGCAAATGCATAGGGGTTCATTGTGTAGCCCCACAGTTAGGTCATGAACTCACTGGAGACAGGAGTGATTTCTTGCTTACCGCTATAGTCTATTCCTGTTAAGGTTGTTCTGTTTTCTCATGGGAGAAACTGGAGCACACTAAAGTTCAAAGAATTGTTTAAAAATTCTAACTCATGGAGAGAATAAGAATAAAATAAAATGTATGAAAAAAGGGCAGCTAGTGAGAAACAGTTGGACCTCAAGAAGGCATAGTTTTGAAAGTCACAAATTCAAGTCAGAGCTAGGGTAGACCTCAGTGGTAGATCATTTGCCTAAATGGCAAGGCCATAAGTCTGACCCACAACATGATAATTTAAAAAAAGCTGGACACCTTCTTTCTATGCTTCTCTGGTCTAAAGGGCTCTCCTATTTTTTTTTTTTTTTTTTTTTTACTTTTTAGATATCAGCTTTATTTTTCTGTCCTTGACCTCATCTTATTGGTTATTAATATCATATGCATCCCATTTGCTTCAATTCAACAGTACTTACTTAGATGCTGACCAGTAACTTCAGCTGGACACTAGAGCACTCCGAACTCTACAGCTCTTGTCTGTGCAGCATTCCCTGATTCGTTTGTGCATAGCTGCCCCATTCAGGCTAATCATAAGGGAATGATACAGTGCTCACTGCTAGATCGGCAGTGATGACAGAAATGATCAGATTGTCTCCAAAAAGGATAGAAACAAGTTTCTTAGTAACTAAGACCTAGAGAGCTCTGAATTTACATGTTTATTATTCATGTTAATGTTATTATGAAGAAGACCGAAATGCAACAAACATCAATGGCATTGCATGCACTGAGGATCACTAAGCAGACATTTTGTTTGGCTTTTTAATACTTTGAGTCTAGGAAAGGGGTTCAGACAAATACTACTCTGATTGATTCTTACAAAATTCAGATGCAATGAATTTAAACTCTCTCCAGAAACTCGATTAGCTTCAATCCCAGAGAAGAAAATGATATTTCAATTGTGCTTGACCACAAATGCTCTCTTAGTCTATTTTCTGTTCTGTAACAGAATGCCTGAGACTGAGTAACTTATAAAGAAAAATGATTGATTTGGAATAATGGTTGTGTAAATCTAGCTACTGGAAGGGCTTCATAAAAGCAGAAGGGAAGTGGGTGAATGTGGGCTAGAGACACATGATGTACCAGATAAAGACCCACTCTCAGGATAGGCACCCTGCCTAGTTAACAGCAGCCAGGAAAAAATGCTAATCCATTTAAAAAATGTAATCACCCCCTAAATCACCAATATGTCTTAGCACTACTATCCTGAGGACCAAGCCTCACCACATGTTATGGTGGGAACAAGCCATATTTATACAATAGCAGATGTCACCTCAGGGATATCTAATGAGAGAAAGTGCATCACAGACTGGGCACATTATTCATCTATGAAAAAATTAAAAGTTCAGTAGCTAAGGCAAAATGTTCTTTACTGCATTCATTCTTTTTTCAGCCCTTCATTTAAGGACCACCTCTTTGTATAACAATAGCTGAAATGTTGTTCTGGATAGTCCCTCTTTTGGTTTCTATTAGCGCTGTAACAGTGCCTGCTTCTGTTATATATATTTTTTTCCTCGTGTGTTTCAATCAAAATGTCACTTCGCCGCTGTTTCTAGAGTGCACTTAATATTTTCATTAAAACCAATAAAACCAAGAAATGACAAGGGTGCAGGTGGGAGCAGGCAATTAAACTCCTCCTCTACGTATTGTTAAATAGCAGTTGAGGAAAGAAAGAAGCCCCCATTGAACACCTGTCCCTTCTTCTTTGAATGGCAGCTAGCAGAAATCCACTTAGCTGGCTATTGTCTGCTTATTTTCCTGACAGATAATGTGAAAAAGCAGGCAGTTATGGGGCCAGTAATTCAGAATTAATTTTCCCTTTACAAGAGTGCTGTGGACACTGAGTGCAGTAATGGTGCCTGATCGGGATTCAGAGGGTAAACAAGACAATTTGAGATGATGGGCAGGAGATAAAAGCCCTTTAAAGGGCCATTCCTTTTGCTAGTTTGACCTGTGGAGGTTTTTTTTTTTTTTTTTTTGTGTGTGTGTGTGTGTGTGTGTGGCGGGGGTGGGGGGAGTTGTTATTGTTGGGTTTTTATTTTTTATACTTTTTACTATTTTTAAATGTGTCCCCAAGAAACTAAGTCTGAAGGCTTAATCACTAAAGATCTGCCTGGTATATTTATGTACCTGCATGTTTACATCCGTTGAAATAGAAGACAAAAGGAGGATGACTGCTATGTTACTCTGCGTCTCCCCACCATATTAAAAATGTTAGTGGCTGCAGAAGACAGCTGTGAAGCCACCCGTTATGACTGTTTATGGACCTTCCTCCTGTGAGCTTCCACCTCAGTTGACAAAATTACCACATTTACTTTAATGAACCAAGACCTTTGGCTAACCTGCCATTATTGCTTATTTAATTCTGATTGGAAACATCCACCACTAACATGCACAGCAAACATTGGTTCTCATCAGACTAAATCAAGAGTTTCTCCTGCTCTGACTTAGTTATGTCTTCCTCTCTCTCTTGGTCTCTCTCTCTCTCTCTCTCTCCCTCTCAGTCTCCCCCCTCAATCTCTCTCTGATCAATCTCTCTCTTCCTCTTTCCCCTCCCTCCCTCTCTTCCTCCCTCCCTCCTTCTTTCCCACTACCCCCTTCTTCCTTCCTTTTCTAACTTCCTCTTCCCAAATGCTAACTGCCCAAATCTTCTCCACAAACCAGCTGAATAAAGACTCCCTGGGGATGAGGCAAAGAAGAGGATTAGAAGCAACTGTTGTCTGGCAAGACTTCAAGACCCCATTGGCAGACAAATTGCCGACAGAGCTTGTGAATTATCTATCCCCCACACACTGCCACAAACCACTCAGAATAAATCAGCATCGGAGATTGATTTCTACAGAATTGCTTTATTTCAGGTAAAATTTATTGATCTGTTATAGAAAAATGAAATCAAAAGAAGACAAGCTATGCTAAAATACCAAATATAAATCCTCCAGCAAACCCTGAGATCTGTGACACTTGGTGTTCCCTGTTGAGTATATCCCTGGAGAAGTCCGTCCTTGTGATGTTTCATTACTGGAGAGAAAACTTAGAAAAATGCCAACATTTTGAAGCTTGTTCATTAGCTTATAAAAAACGTACATTCATCAAGGTGGTGTTCCTAATTCACATACTCCGACTACATATATAGTTTATCCTATTATATTTTTTCTCTTTCTCTCCTTAAAATATCATTATGGTAATATTCCATCCATGGAGACATTAAGTAAGACTAAGATCACTGGAAATTTTGTTACTCAGAATAACTGAGTTACAGACATTTCCATGGGTTCATCTCAATAGTAGTTACACCATTACAAGCATTTGTTCCATATACATATCACTGACTACTTAGGCAGCCTTTCCTAAATGCCTAGCACAAGCCTATTTGATGTTCTACTACTCTCAAGTTATCAGGTTCCCAATAGTGTTCACAGAATCAAATTCTGCTTTCTGTACACAGCAGAAGAAAGCCAGTACCATCTGCCTGATGGTCAGAGTTCAGTATCTAGGGCCCACATGATGATAAGAGAGAGCCAACTCTTCTAAATTGTTCCCTAATCTCCATACACATTCCATAGTATGCACATACATACCCACAATATATACATACATACATACTCCCCATGCATATATCTATATACATACTAAATGCAAAACATTTAAACTTATGCAAGTGTTTAGGTTTCATTTTTTACTTGCCTATTATAATTGCATTATAAAATATACAAGTTCCAACCAGTAAGGGTTTTTCCATCAACTAACATGGTAATATAAACTGTATGTACCTATTAATATTTCATAGTTATTTCTACCAATTGACAACCAACAGCAGGTGGATGGTGGAAGTTGGTGGAGATTAGAAGGCTATTCAGGTATTGTTTGCAGTTAGAAGTGAGGAGCTTTAACATTAGAAAGAATGACATCTACATTCACTAAACAGTTACCCTCAAGCATCAGAGAATTATTACTAAAAGTAAAATAAAATAATACCAGTTACAGAATATCTATGTGCATGTGTGTGTGTGTGTGTGCATGTGTGTGTGTGTCTTCACACTGTGAGGATATGCATTTATTATGGCAACTCTTCAGCCACTGGAGCATAGCATATAATAGTTATGACCAAGACAGAGACTATATATTTATGCCCAGTAGACACATGCCATCCATCAGTGCTTTATGGATAAATCATTCTCACTCAAATCTCCAGGCTTCCTTACACATGAAAGTTATGATGAGAACCAGGATGAGTCAAAATGTCTCTGAATAATTATGGTTGCTTGTGGTGTTACTTTCATCATCATTCCAAAAATATCTTAAAACTATGCAAACGAATGTGCCATACCCAAATTAGAAGAAAACACATTCTATTCTACATATTAAAAGACAGTTTCTGTTTCTCTTTCTAAGTGAGTTAAAAAATAAAAGTAGAAGAAAATTTCCAAGCCATCCCAAGAAAGGAATTTGAGACTTCCAAACACTTATAGTAGCATCTGCTTTATTTAATGGAACATTGCCTGCTATTGGTTAGGTTTATCAAATTGCTTTTGCTTGTAGAGTTTCGAAGTGTCAATTATTATATATCTTGGAAAGTTTTATGCTGTCCAGGGTTCTATTTAAGACTGTGTATTCTGAGACAGTGAGGCACTGAATGACTAAACATGTTCTGATGTTACAATGAAAGTGATGCATTTTATGTCCTTCTGTAAAGGTAATGATGAAACACTATCATCCTCTTTAATAGAGTCACATGTATACTAACACACATTGTGATAGAGACGAAACCATAGGTTCCAAACCTACCCAACTAGTTTGTTTGAATGTGGGGACTGATAGCACCCTTAATTTCCCCTTTGCCTTCTTACAACACTTGTAGTCATAAATATGAGTTTTTGTGTACAAGTTAAAAGCATTACTCTATGTTAAAATATCTTTTGTTTTTATTGACCAAAAGTCAAATATTTAAGTATTTATATCTAAATATCTAAATTTATGTTGATCAAACATTTGCTTCCAATTTTGAGATCATATGCCTTTTTCAAAGGAGAGGATCCCACAGCCGGAACCCCAAAAAAAGATCTCATGTGACCATTCTATTCAGTAAAGGTGGGAAACAAAGAAAAAAAAACAGCAAAATCCTGGCTATCATTCATTTCTCTAGAAGCAATTATAGAGAATATATATTTGTTTATGTGTGTGAACTAATTTTTCTGAGACTGTCTGTCCCACTGGATTTGGGCTGTTGTATCAAAGTATCATGGACTTGTAAAGAACAAATTTAATTTTCCTGTCTCTTGAGGAAGACAAGTTGCGGATCAAATATATTTGTTATCTAAAAAGGGCCCACTTCCTCACATACTCTAACGTTTTTCTGTATTCACATGGACAACAGGATGAACTTCTCTGGAGGCTTTTATATAAGAGAATGATGTCCATACATACCCTACATCCTTCATCCTCTTCATCTCCCAAAGATCCATCATCAAGTACACCACATTAAGAACTGAGAGGTCACAGATATCCATACCATAGGATTTCATAACTGCTACACCCTCCCAGTAATTCATTTTTCTCACAGACAAAAGTCATTCATTCCATCCTGAGAGCCCCTACTGTTTTAAGTCATTACAGCATAAACTCAAAAGTCTAAAGTCACATAGAAATATTATCTAAATCCAGTGTAGTGAGACTCAAAGGTGAGTAATTCTTAGATAGGCTGTAGTCCAGCTATGATCTCTGAAACAGGACAGGAATCCAGTCAATTTCTAGCATCCTGGTCTAGTTCATAGAAATCTGCAGGCCAACAGGCTCTTCGGTTTCTTATATCCATGTTTCTTTCAGAGTGTTAGCAAGTTGAACAGGCAAATCAAAGCTGGTCCAACAACTCTTGGTTTATGTATGATGTTCACAAACATGTCAATGGGAGGAGAGCAGCAGACATACCAAAAAGACAGATGAGAACTTGCAGGCATGGTACTTTCTTCATGAATTACCAGTCATGATCATGGCTATTTGGTTATTGCTGTTAATTCAACCAATCTGAACTTAGGAGTCAATTTAAGCAAACATGTCACATTCAACAAGAACAACAATTATTGGTCAATTAAGACTTGACCCAGAACTGATAAAGAAAAATGGGGGAAAATTCTTAGTCATAAGACATGGGCCTGAGTGCCAGGATTATAGCAGTGTACTACCAGCTGGTAGTTGCTAGTCTTTTACAGTACAATTTAACCATAATTCTTAAATTTATATAGCAATGAAGCTAAAAGGAAGCATATGATTTGTACAGCATGGTAACAATGATAAGGATCAGTTAGGTAGGATCAGACATAATTTGGTTATAATATAAAAATAAGAGTGGGGGAGTAGAATAGAAATAGTTTATATTTCATACACACATACTAGTTTGTTGTTTTGCTTTTTAACAAAATCTCAATTGTTTGATTTTACTAATGAAAACTCCCAGTTGAGGAAAAGCCTGCTAGTTCAGAGAGGTAGAGAAAGCACCCAGCATCCTTCCTCCACCACCAGCAATCCCCTCTCTTACTCTCTCATGCTGTCTCAAACACTTCCTTCAAATTCAATGCCCCTCCTGTCTACTTCCTGTGCACCTCACTACCCATCTTCCTGACTTCCTCTTGCTCTCTATGTTTTTTTTTTTTTTTTTTTTTTAATAATCTTATGTTCACTTCCTGTCAATTGTCAATTGGTTGCTTGCTGCCTCTTGACCTATGGTTGATTTTATTTAATCATGATTACAATATTCAAGCAGAAAGCTCTTATTTACTAAGTCTGAGCCACATGACAAGAAAAAACAGGTTTTTTCCAGTAAATAGCACAATTTTGTGTCGCGACCCCTTCGGCCGGCAGTAAGACACGACACGCCTGGATTCTTCTTTAACAGCTCTTTTATTCCAGGCACAGTCTTCATCCATCGAAGGGGCCACCACTCCCAAGCAGCTGAAATGCACTGCTTATATACCCTTCCAAGGGGGCAGGCCAGACAGCCTGTTCTCTCAGGATTGGTTAGGGCCAATACCTCATTAGCATAAGCCCTGTGATTGGATAGGACTCGTGCCTCATTAGCATAAGCCCTGTGAGCTCGTGCCTCATTAGCATAAGCCCTGTGATTGGTTGGGGCTCATGCCTCATTTGCATAAGCCCTCTCAGGAGGGGCTTGAGGCTGATGCATGTGCAGTAGGCTTATACAGGACGCTGCGCCAGCCATGTTGGAAACCGGCGCCGTCTCTTCGGCCGCCTACATCTCCCCCTTATTTATTTTATAAATTTGAAATAGGTTACTTCTGGACCCTTAAGATTCGTCCTAGGCCTCCCACACCCAAGCATGCATGTGATTGTCAAAAGGCTTTGGAAGGCACTCCTTGAAAGAGCCACTGCTGTGGCAAAAGTCAGCGGGGGGAAAGCAGAGGTCTGAGCCCTTGTGCAAGTGATGAAGGCATTGTAATGGGGGCTGCCACCCCATACTCGCCTTTGTGCCTTTTTTCAGGGAGAGGTATTTGACACAAAACCTCTATGCACTCAAACATACTTTCAGAGAATCTATCTCAGGATTGAGAACATCTCTAGTCGAGGCACTCCTCATACTCCCCGCTTCTGAAAAATTTAAATGGTGCCATAGGAGCCTTATGAATGTACACCATTGGCAATGGTCAAGATGGTCAGGATCTAGGGAAAATGCCTGGACGGCCAATATCGGATCCAGAAGGTTCCCTACTAGGTCTCCCTAAGGGAGGCCAGCCAAATACTTGGGGAAGCACCTTCCTCCATGGCAGTCAGCGCCTGATTAAACTACAGCCTTATGTCTTGCATGGTCATGGCGTAGGCAACATAGAAACCAAAGGCAGAAACCACATCCTAAGAGAACAACGGCTCCCCATACAAATATTCCCACCCATTCTTTAAAGAAGTTGAGGGCATCCTTAACCCAAGTGGTAAGTCTTTTCAGAGTGACGGGATCTAGGCAAGTGTCGTTCAGGGTGGTGGTCTGCGACAGGAGCTTCAACATCAGGATCTGCAGTTTCATCATCCCTCCTTTCGTCTGGGATCGCCGGACTGGAGATCTTCCGAGTCAGTCTCTCAGGGATCCAGATAGTGTTTTCTTGATCCTGTGGGAAAACACAAACAGAACCTCGTGCTCTTATGAGCACGGGATCAGGCCCTCGCCATGCATTAGTTATGATATCTTTCCATTTTACCTTTTCTGGCGGAGGGCGTAAGTGATTATGATGTCTGTCATCAGCAGACTGACCCTGAGTATCCAAATTTAGAAAATTTAAAGTAAATAGTGTTAAGGATAGTCTATGCTTGGGGGTAAGGCCGTGGCCTATTCCCTCTTTTTGTTTTTGAAGACATTTTTTGAGCGTGCGATGTGCTCGTTCTACAATACCCTGCCCCTGAGGTTTGTAGGGCAGTCCATGAGTGAATGAGACTTCCATACGTTGGCAAAAGGAAGAAAAAGCTTGAGCCGTATAGGCTGGGCCATTGTCTGTAAATATAAATCTAAATAGGACTGTTATAAAACAGCCAACAACTAATTAATTTACATATCTATTAATAATAGTTTTTTATATTTTTTATAAAATTATTTTTCTATCAGCCAAAAAAAATTAAGGTTTGTATCTCTCTTGAGGCTTAAATTCTTTTGTGGAGAGCTTAAAAAAAAGATCTTAGCCAATTAGCATCTCCTAGAAACCTTTGAATCTTATGTCACTATTTAGGAATATAGCTGATGTCTCAAATATTAAAAGATATTGTCATACATCTGGTTTTGAGTGACTCCAACTTTGAATTACCAGTTTAAATCTAGTTTTTTATTACCAAAATTATAAATTTGCAATCATACCCAATAACATATTTTTCTTAACCCTAGTTCCCTGTGTTCTGAAGATAGGCTCTTGGAGCTGTGTCATGAAGAGTGATTGCTTAGAAAATATTTGCCTCCAGGATCAATCAAAAACTGGGAAGGCCAAACGCACTTCCCTTCCAAGTCTGTGGGCAGAATGAGCATTGTGTTCTTGGGACAGACTGGCCCAAGGAACCTCCACATAGGGAGCGGGCCTAGGGCGGAGTTGTGGCATCTCCCAAGCATGCTGTTGAGCTTTTCTGCCATTTTGCCTTTCTTTTTCTTGAGAGGACCATGGTCTCTATTTTAGTTAACATGTCCTAAAGGGTCCTCTCATCTTTTACTAAGCTCTTTCCTTCCTCTATCTTTCTAAGCTATCAGAGCTAGAAGAGCTCTCTTATCTATATTGGTTACTTTTTTGGTCCTTGTTTATTTTACTAATCCTGCCTCAGAGCTTCTGACTGAGCCTCTTTCAACTTGTTCAAAAACTCCTGGTCCTTTGGACAGCAGATTCATATTCACAATGAGAATTTTAGGTACAAGCTAAGACTATACGCCAGGAAAGCTTATTATGATACCCACAACCCATCGGTTGACAATAGATATCTAGCTTAAAATCTGCGGACCTTATTGCCTCTTTCCTTATACTGTCCTAAACCTTGACTTGTCCCAACCTAGGGAACTCTACTCGTCCCAAACCAGGGAACCTCAAACCAGGGATCCTTAACTCGTCCCAACCCAGAGATCCTCCACTCGTTCCTGACTGTCCCAAACCAGGGATCCTTAATTCGTCCCAACCCAGGGATCTTCCTCACTCGTTCCTGACTTGTCCCAAAGCCAGGGATCCTTAATTCGTCCCAACCCAGGGATCCTCCACTCGTTCCTGACTCGTCCCAAACCAGGGATCCTTAATTCGTCCCAACCCAGGGATCTTTCACTCGTTCCTGACTCGTCCCAAAGCAGGGATCCTCAATTCGTCCCAACCCAGGGATCTTTCACTCGTTCCTGACTTGTCCCAAAGCAGGGATCCTCAATTCGTCCCAACCCAGGGATCTTTCACTCGTTCCTGACTTGTCCCAAAGCAGGGATCCTTAATTCGTCCCAACCCAGGGATCTTCCACTCGTTCCTGACTTGTCCCAAAGCAGGGATCCTTAATTCGTCCCAACCCAGGGATCTTTCACTCGTTCCTGACTTGTCCCAAAGCAGGGATCCTTAACTCGTCCCAACCCAGGGATCTTCCACTCGTTCCTGACTTGTCCCAAAGCAGGGATCCTTAATTTGTCCCAACCCAGGGATCTTTCACTCGTTCCTGACTTGTCCCAAACCAGGGAACTTCAAACCAGGGATCCTTAACTCAAACCTCGACTTGTCCCAAACCAGGGAGCCTCTACTCATCCCAATCCAGGGAACCTCGACTAAAAACTACACCTTTTTACCTCAGTTTCTGAATCCACGAGGTTGTTGTTGTCGGCTCGTTGTTGTTAGTCTTCTTCAGCTGCCGCATCTCTTGTTGTCTCCGCCGCGTCTCTTGCCACGTCTCTGCTGCGTCTCTCTCGTTGTCTCTCTCCGTTTCTCAGCCGCGTCTCTGCTACGTCTCTTGCCGTGTCTCTTGTCTCTCGCCGCCGCGTCTCTCGCGTCTCTCCGCCGCCACGTCTCTCTTCCCCGTACGGGCCACCAGTTGTCGCGACCCCTTCGGCCGGCAGTAAGACACGACACGCCTGGATTCTTCTTTAACAGCTCTTTTATTCCAGGCACAGTCTTCATCCATCGAAGGGGCCACCACTCCCAAGCAGCTGAAATGCACTGCTTATATACCCTTCCAAGGGGGCAGGCCAGACAGCCTGTTCTCTCAGGATTGGTTAGGGCCAATACCTCATTAGCATAAGCCCTGTGATTGGTTAGGACTCGTGCCTCATTAGCATAAGCCCTGTGAGCTCGTGCCTCATTAGCATAAGCCCTGTGATTGGTTGGGGCTCATGCCTCATTTGCATAAGCCCTCTCAGGAGGGGCTTGAGGCTGATGCATGTGCAGAAGGCTTATACAGGACACTGCGCCAGCCATGTTGGAAACCGGCGCCGTCTCTTCGGCCGCCTACAATTTTGGGGTTCATAGTATGATTAAATATCCTGCAACATAGTTGAATTCTATTTAAAAGAAACAAATGTATACATGGTTATGTTATAATTTCTAGAAAATTAAACTGGAAACATATTCACAACTTATATTACAGATGATAAGTTGGCACTTGTCAAAGTTCATTCTAACTTCATTACTGATCTGAAATTATATACTTAATTTGCTTTTTATATGTGAAAGTTCAGCAGCTCTGATATTTCTGTTTCTATAAGAAAGATGAGTGTTTCAACCACTTGAGTTTTGTTTTGTTTTGTGTTGTGATAGTGTCTTGCCATGTAGCCCAAGCTAGGCTTGAATTTGTGCTCCCTCCTATCTTCCCCTTTCACCTGGAGTGCCTAGGATTGGTTACAAGCAGGAAGCACCACTCCAAGTTTAATTTCTCCCGGCTTCAGGTTTTTTGTTTCTTTTCTGAGAAAAGCAGAAATGATAACACTCAAAGTTATTGGACGATCAATAAAAGCAGTAAGTAGGGGACTATTCTGCATTGTATGTAATGAAGCAATATTGACAATAATAGATTGTGTGGTATGTTTTTAATGCTGTCTGCATTCTGGTAGTTACTTCAGCTATATGAGGTACTGGAGAGCACTCGGTTTTCAGTGTCAGTGTGCCAGGAAGCTTTCTTGGAGAAGGACTGCTACTCCTCTGTTTCTAGAATAGTACAAAAGACATGGGCTGGTTTCTTATTCACTGACACATGAAGAAAAGATCTTGTTATATTTTCAATCTAACTTATTTATATTTACTTGGACAAACAATGCCTTGAGAGTGCTGGAGGTTAATGACCCTCAATTCCTCCATCCTCAATATAACCTCGACACACATACCAGGAAGATTACTGAGTCCTCATTGACCAGGAGATGCTTTTACAGGTCATTTGTATGGCAAAGTTGTGAGTTATAGCCTTCCTATCCAAGCCCAAAGGCTGCCTGTAGTCTTCCTGCCTGAGCCCAAAGGCTAGCTTCCTTCTTTAAAGTGATTAAGTGGACATTACTAATGAAAACTCAAGTGAGATTTGACATCAAGCTTTAATTATACTTTAAAAGTCAAGAAAAACAGAAAATAAAGCCTAATTCAATTGGCAAGTCGATGACTAAGCAGCCTAACCTGTCCCCAAATGTATTTTACTCGTGCTACCCACATGGAAGATTGCTATAAGTAATTAGATTCTCATTGCTCTTCTTAAAATATTTTTATTCAAATCAAGAAAGAGATGCTTCATTCAACAGTTTGAAAGCGTATTTGTGTTTGTATGGACACACAGGCTTGCATGGCCCTCCAGTGACGGAGACTAAAGATACCCTTATCTTGTTCCCAGCAGTGCTGAGGATATGGGTGAGGTCACAGCCTCA